>PVKH010004703.1:0-22989 GCA_004027955.1 Chaetophractus vellerosus | reverse complement strand
TGAAAAAAGACAACCTCTTTCTTTTTGGAAAGAATCGAATGTTTCAGTGTAAAAATGGAAAATTAACAATGCCTAAAAGGAACAGGGTTGTTTTTTGGCTTATTATACCCTTGGTTAAAATATTTCCATAGTTTTCCATCACCCATAGGAGAAAGTTCAAGTACTTTCAGACATAACAGTCCTTATTCCCACATCTCCAGCTGCTCCCTTCTTTGCCTCCCTATAACCTGCTAGAAATGCTGTCTTTTGGTTTTCTAAATTGTAATTTTTATCCTCCTGTAGCTTGTCAGAAGCAATGTCCTCTGCCAGTAATAAATATATTTCTGCAAACTCCAATCCACCTAGCAAACTTCTGCTCGTTTTTGAAGATGCAGTCCAAATTCTACTTTAAGCAAGCCCTCTTGAGCAATGTCATGAAGAGATCCTGATGTTCACTTAAGCTTTTTCATACCCTTTCAATAGCCCTGTCACCATCTTACTAGTCAATCATGTGTGTCTCCCTTCTGTGGACTGCCAATTATCCAAAGACATAATTAATATCGATATTCTTAGATATTATATTAATATCTATATTCATAGGGCCTAATATATTGATTTCTTGGTATATAATAAGCATTAAATAAATATTTATTGTATTAATGAAAATGTTAATGGGTCAATGAGTCAAATGTTTCATGTTTTGATTGCAGCCACAAGATGCTGCCTCTCGGCCTGCACCTGTTCCACCCCTGCCCTTGTGAGAGGATTTGAAGGAGAAGAGGCCATGTCTTTTGGTTGATGTAGCCTTTAACCAAAAGTGAAAAGCTAAAGCGAACTGTTCCAGAGCATCTTCCTGTTTCACTGCTTTTTCTTTTCCCTTGTCTACTTTCCTCTCTCTATCATCTATATATAGAGAGGTAGAATTAAAAAAAAAAAAAACTATTATAAGCTGTGTGTAAACAGTACAAACACTAGGGGCCCTTCTTGTCTCCAGCCCCTTAGTTCAATTCATGCAAATGCTACATTTTCATTGGAATTTCAAAACAATACAACGATATGCACAAAAACATGTCACCTGTAACTAAGATTAACAATTCAGTATATATTCATCCACATATTTTTCATTGCATGTATGTGTGTGTGCATGCATGTGCAGTGACTTGTTTGATTTTTTAAATAATATTGAGATCAAACCTTATTATATATGTTTCCTTTTAGATTTAACTTTTCACTCCTTTTTCCAATTTTTACCAAAGTATGAAACATGCCAGGACTAGAATTCCTAGAGGGGAGTAACAGAGGACTCTCTTCCTCCTTCATTAAACACTAAATGTGACATATTTTGCCCCACCTTACAGCCCTTCAGTCAACTAGGATATCAAATAGGATTATAATCTCTGCACTTCAAAGGATTCCATTCTACACAATAACAACTTGCAACACCCGGAAAAGTCTCATTAGGTCTCTAGCTCTCACTCTTGCATCCCACCCGGGAATCCTTCCCTTTATTTCTCCTTCTTTACATCTATTTCATCTTTTACCTTTATCTCTACCATAACATGCTTTATTCTGCTTTTCCTATCATTCTACTTTCTACTCCATTTCTTCTTCCCTAAATACCTACAAGATTATATATACATTTCTGTATATAGAACTTTCATCAAAAAATTAAATTATTACTAATATCTGATGCTTATTAACATAATAAATATATCTATGATTTTCTTTTTTTTAGTATGTCTACATCTTTTTAATCCAACTAAAGATGGCAGCAGAGAATATAAAATGCTTTCTTAATTTTTAAAAATTCATTTTGCAGCTGAGAATACAGGTCCTCCAAAAAGCCAAACATCTTGATAGTTACACAGCTAATTTGTAGTGACTCCTGGCCTAGAGGCATGTCATTAACATCCTGTCTGTGTTCTTTCCACTACACTACACTTTGTTAATTTTTAAATAAGGCCGGTGCCTTCACAGGACCTTTGAATATGGTGCCATATTTTAAGTTTAAATTAGTTAATATTAAATGTTTATTTTAAAAAGAAAGTAAATTAATGCCATTTTATTAAGTGTACAATGTAAGGGTAATATTTCTGCCTGGTTTCTAATATGTGAAAAATATTATTAGAGGGATTTATTTTTTATAATCTATCACAGGGATTTAATATATCTATTATTTAATAATATTTAATAATATATATTTAATAACAGATAGTTGATAATATACCTATTAAAATAAAATCTATTATTGGGGTATATTTTTACTTTTTGCAAAATAATAGCCATATATTTAACAACTTCAATTACCATTTTTCAACTGCCAGACTAAATCTAACATTTTTAATAGAGTTCCTAAATCATTCCCACAAAACATTACAGTTTTATTAAAAATGAAGGAAAGTAATTGGATACTTTAAACATGTTCTCATAACCTACAATGGAAAGAACCACATGTACACACTAATAGTTTTAAATTCTCTCTCAGAGGTTCAGTAAAAGTACTTTTATTATTATAAAGCTCCAAACATTGGCACAAAATAAAAGTATAAAAATAGACTGTTTTCATAGGTACCATCAGAGGTTTTGATATCACCTCAATTTTCTAAGTAATTTAAAATAAGTTATTTATTTACCTTCTATACTGATTAAAATGCTGAAAATTTTTTCCTAAATCATTTTTCCCACATTACAAACTAATCATCCCCTTGTATAAACACATTTATTCTATATTATGAGCTCTAATCCAAAACTATACTGGGTTTACCAGAATGCTCCCCAAAGCTGTTCACTTCTTAGGGAGAAGGAGATATTGCAGCAAGGAATTATTTAGAAATACAAAAGCTAATTAGAATGTAGTTCTAAAATTCGTATAAAAAATAGAAATTTCTTCCTCTAAGATTTTAAAATAAATACCAATTTCTTACAGAAAATTTATACACATATACACATGTATACTGCATGTTTATTCACATGTATATATGTGTACATATATGGCATTACTAATAGCATCCATGAGCAGTAGCCCTATTGCTCCCCCAATTCTTCTCAACTGACTCATGAACTTTTCCTTGCCAAACCAAAGCACCAAAGTCTTAGCAGCATTCCAAAAGATGCCAGGAGTTGAGTAAAGCCCTGAAGGTAGTCAGGCAACTAGCCATGCCTATATGGGAAAAGTACTCTAAGAAGAAGAAGCAAATACAAGGTCTTAAATGAGGAATAATGGGTCTAGTGTAGATGCACCTAATAACAGAAGGAAGAGTGTGACTTGAGTAGAATAGGGCTGGCAGAGATTTGAGATGCAGTCAGATAGGTGTTTGGAGTGGCTAGATAAGGAAGAGCCTTATAAATCATGTTGAGGAACTGGATTCTATTCTGAGTGAGTCAGAAAATAATTGCAGAGTATTGGGAGACAAGTTATTTAATTTGACTTACTTTTAGCAGAATAACTTTGCTGTTTACAGAAAAGACAGGGGAGTTCCACTTCTGGTATGGCTTACTGGGCTCCTACCATCCTGATTCTTACAAATATACAACCTTAAACAAGACAAAACAAAATAGAGACTCCACCCTGATGAAGATGGCAGAGTTAGAAGCTTCCGGTGTCTATCTCTTCAGAGTCTTGGAAAAATTAGCAAGAACTGGCATAAATATCTTTCTCAAAGTTGCAGAAAACAGCTGAAGGATTGTAAACAGGGTGAGCACAAAATTAAGATAATGGATACCTAAAAGCAGTAGGATCTTGTGGTACCCTGGCTGGCCCCTCCTCCACTGGCACAGTGGGAAGCTAGTCCATGTTTCCAGTGTGGATTCCTGAACAAGGTTCCAATGGGAGCAGAAAAACCCTCGTGCACAGACTGGAAGCATGTATGTCTGGAGGTGGCTTGAGGGACTCATCATCCCAGATTTGCCCTGCATGTTTAAAACAGTTCACAGAGCTCTGTGAAAGAATGTTGTGGGAAAGTAATCAAGTGGCTGTCTGGGGCAAAAGATTGCTGGCTGTAGGACACATAGCACAGTGAGGTAACTCCTAGGGAAGAGGAGACATTTGTACATGTGTAAACAGGGGGGATTCCTAGGATGACACATACATGCGCAAGAAAAGACACATGCACAGAAAGGATCAGGATGGCTCCAACATTTTGGCCTGGAGCTATTCTCTAAACTCATTGGATGGATAAGCCCAGAAGAAAAGTATCAGTGCACGTCAATCTGCAAAGACTGTGAAAGGTATCTTTTTTTTCATATTTTTTTCCTATTTGTTAGCTCCTGGTATTAAAGAAAAGATCTGTCATAACACTAGCTGGATACAAGCTTAAGGAACACATACCTCAGAGTCAACATTCCAGCAATAACATTAAAATATCAAAATTCCAGATTTCAACAGAAGTTTAGAAAAAATACAAAAGAAAACAGAAAGTGATGGCCTAGGCAAAGCAGAAGATTAAAGCATTAGAAACCAGAAATGAGGAGGACCAGACCAGGGACATAGTAGGAAAAGACTTCTTTTTAAAACATGATTCTAAAAATGCTCAGAGAGAGAAAGGGAAAAACATGAACAAAGAACAAAAGGAAATCAGGAAAATAAGAGATGAACACGAAGGTAATATCAATAGAGAGATGGAAATTATGCAAAGGAGACAAACAGAACTAAAAACCACAGTAACAAAAATTTAAAATTCCCTAGATGGTTTCAACAACAGATTGGAGCTGGCAGAAAAAGGAATTAGTGAATATGAAGGTTAGGCAATTGAAATCATCCAGTTTGAGTAGCAAAAAGTAAAAAGAATGAAGAAAAGCAAACAGAACCTGAGGAACCTGTGGATACCAAGAAGCAGACCAATATACACATTGTGAGAACCCCAGAAGGAGAAGAAGGAGAGGAACAGAGGAATATTCAAAGAAATAACGGCTGAAAACTTCATAAATTTAACAAAACACATGTACGTACACTTCCAAGATGCTCAATGAACTCCAAACAGGATAAATGCAAAGAGATCCATACCATGACATATTATCAAACTGTCAAATGCAAAGGATAAAGAAAGATTACTAAAAGCTGCAGGAAAGAAGCAATGTGTCACATACACATGAGCCTCAATAAGAGTAAGTACCAATTTGTTATCAGAAACCAGGGAGGCAAGAAGGAAGTTGCATGACATATTGAAAGTCCTGAAAGCAAAAATTGCCAATAAAGAATTCTATATCCAGCAAAACTGTCTTTCAAAAATGAGGGTGGAGAGAATTGTTGGAAGATGGTGGAGTATTGAACACCAGGACTCAATCCTTCCACATACAATTGTTAACATTCAGGAACTGTCTAAAACAACTATTTTGAAATTTTGAAATTCCAGAGGAACACTATACAGCATCCAGGCAAGAGTGGCAGGAAAAGGCTGATAAATTATAGTAAAGAGCAGTAACTTACACACTCAACACGGTGGCTACTGGTGGCCATCCCTCGCTCTGCCAGCAGGCCACCATGGAGTCCAGCTAGCTGCTGGTAACAGAAAGGGATGTAAAAATCCTCTTCCCCAAAAATGGGGATGGCAAGGCTGGGGTCCCATCTCTACAGGCAGCCATTGTCTCACCCCCCTCGGACAGGGATAGTGGCAGTAGAGATTTAAAGATACTGTGCTTCCTCAGGGTGGTGGAGGACAGTTAGCTAAGGGTTGAATTTGCTAGGCAGATGATGATAGCTTACTGTTGCAGAACAATCAAAAAAGCTCTTAATGCCCTACCTGATTACCTCCCCAGAGCACTTTAGAGCTGGTCTGTACCCTTTTTGTGTGTCCCTGGCCCTGTTTTAGGAAAAGACTGACTTGGGAAAGTCCTCTCTGATAAGCATCTTCTCCCAGCATTTGTCCCCCAGACAAAAGCAGCTTGAGACAGTAAAAGAAGTTTAAGAAGCTATAGAGCCCACTTATGAGGTCTCAGGTTCAATCCCCAGCCCTCCTGGTACCTAAAAACAAAATAAAAAAACAAACAAACAAACAAAACAGCTATAGAGGCAGACAGCCTGGGACAAAAGCCTGCCAGCTTCAAACACCTGGGACCGGTCTGTTCCCTGGGAAACAGAGAGGATGATCAAACTTCTGTAAACAGGAGAACTCCAAAAGAACTAGTAAGCAAAAGCCCAGGACAATATAGAGGCCCAGAAAGACTTTAAAAATGATCCTAAAAATTCCCAAAGAGATGAAGGAAAATACAGAGAAAGAACTACAAGAACTACAAGATATCAGGAAAACAATGAATGGGCAATATGAGAGTCTTAGAAAAGTAACAGATTTTAAAAGAAACCAAGCAGAATTTGTGGAGTTGAAGGCCACAATAATTGAAATGAAAAATGCCCCACAGGGGTTTAAGAGCAGAATGGAGCTGGCAGAAGAATGAATCAGTGAACTTGAAGACGAAAAACTTGAAATGAATCAGGCTAAGGAGTAGAAAGTAAAAGAAATATGAAAAGTGAAAATAACCTAAGACAGCTGAAGGATATCATCAAGTGCATCAATATAAGCATTATGGGAGTCCCAGGAGGAGAAGAAAATGAGAAAAGGTCAGAAGGAATATTCAAAGAAATAATGACAGAAAACTTCCCAAACTTAGCAAAAGCAGTGAATATGTACATCAAAGAAGCCCAGGGAACACTAAACAGGATACACATAGAGAAATACATACCCCATTATATATTAACCACACAATTGAATGCAAAAGACTGGGATACAGTTCTGAAAGTTCCAAAAGAAAACCAAAATATTACATAAAAGGGATGCCCAATTAGATTGAGTATTGATGTCTAATCATAAACCATAGAGACAAGAAGGCAGTGGGTTGAAATACTTAAAGCACTGAAGGAAAACAATTGCCAGTCAAGAATTTTATATCTGGTGAGACTTCCTTTTAAAAATGAGGGAGAGGTTAAGACATTTTCAGAAAAACAAAAGCTGATGGAGTTCATTACTGCTAGATCTGCCCTGCAATCAATGCTAAAGGGAATTCTTCAGACTGACAGTAAAAGATACTAGAAAATGGTTTATAGTGGCATAAAGAAATAAAGACCAGTGTTAAAGGTAACCATTTGGGTAATTATAAATGTCGGTATTATTGTAGTATATTTTTTGGTCTGTAGCCCTCACTTCTTATTTCCTACAGGTATTAAAATGCACATGCATAAAAAGTAATGATAAATCTATGTTTTTTGGGCATACAATGTACAAAGATATAGGTAGTAACGAATACAAAAACATGGTGGGAGGACAGAGGAGTATAGGAAATGTATATGTGCGTGCTTTTGAAGTTAAGTTGGTATCAAACCAAATATAGTAGTTATATATTTAGGATTTTTAATTGAAACCCCATAGTAAGCACAAAATTAGATGGAAAATATAGAAATGAAATATAAGATTAGATAGAAATGAGAAGGCACTCAATATGATATAACACAAGAAAGCAAATAAAAATTAGGCAGTAATGGTAGTGAGGGACAATAAAAGCTAAAGAGAAAAATGGCAGAAGAAATTCTAGTATTATTAGTAGTGATAATAAATGTAAATGTATTAAACCCTCCAGTCAAAAGGCAGAGATTGGCTGAATGGATAAAAAAAAGCATGACCCAGTTATATGCTGTCTGCAAGAGACTCACCATTAACTCAAAATTACAAGTAGGTTAAGGGTGAAAGGATGAAAACAATATATATGATGCAACAAGTAAAAGTTAAAAGAGAGCTGGGGTGCTATACTAATATTGGGTAAAATAGACTTTAAATCAAAAACAGTTATGAGGGACAAAAGTCATCATTATATACTAATAAAGTAGAAAATTAAACAAGAAAATATAACAATTATGAATATATATGCACCTAACACAAAGCCCCAAAATATATGAAGCAAATACTGACAGATTTGAAGGGAGAATTTGCTATTTCTACATTTATAGTAGGAGACTTTAATACACCACTCTCAGTAATGGATAGAACATGTAATCAGAAGACGAATAAGGAAGTAGAAGACTTGAATGTGACTCTAAACCAACCAGATTTAACAGACTTATATAGAACACTTCACCCAACAAAAACAGAATATACATTCTTTTCGAGTGTATATGGATCATTCTCTAGGATGGACAATATCAGAAAATAAACAACATACTTTTAAACAATCAATGGGCTAAAAAGGGAAATCAGAAGCAAAATTAGGAAATATCCTTGAGGCCAATATAAATAAAAATACAAAACATCAAAAGTTATAGGTTGTAGAAAAGGTTGTATGGAGAGGGAAATTTATACCTCTAAATGTTTACATTTAAAAAGAAGAAAGATTTCAAGTCAGAGACCTATGATCAAAACTGGAAGAACTAGAAAAGAGAAGAGCAAACTAAACCTAAAACAAGCAGAAGGAAGGAAATAACAAAGATGGGAGCAGAGATAAAGGAAATAGAAAAAAAGAGAGAGAGAATAAAAAAACAAGAGACGGTTCTTGAAAAGATAAATAAAATTGACAAAACGTTAGCTAGACTGATGAAGAATAAAAAGAGAGAGAATACAAATAACTAAAATCAGAAATGAAAATAGGAACATTATTACCAAACTCTTTGGAATAAAAAGATGTATAAAAGGATGCTATGAACAATGTATGCCAGTAAATTAGGTAACCTAGATGAAATGGACAAATTCTTAGAAACACACAAACTACCTACATTGTCTTAAGAAGATATCAAGAAAGCAATTACTAATAAAGAGATTGAATCAGTAATCAAAAACCTCCCAACAGAGAAAAGCCCAGGACCAGATTACTACATAGGGAAATTCTACCAAACATTCCAAGACGACTTATCTCCAATTCTGCTCAAACTAAATTGATATCAACAATTAAATGCAGAGAGTGGTAATTTGAATGATCATTGATTTTTTTTCATCAGAAGGGAAATACAATAGTATTTCTATAGTCTTTATAGAAAAATCTGTCAGGAATGAAGACATTTTCAAATAGATAAGGCTAGAAATTGTCACCAGAAGATCTATACTAAAACAAATGGTAAAGGAAGAATTGTGGGCTGAAGGGAAATGATACCAAATGCATACATAATTGTTTAAGGGGTAATGAAGAGCATTGGAAGTGGGAAATTTTGAAGTAAATATAAAAGACTATTTTTACTCTTAATTTCTATAAATGTATATGACTGTTTAAAAGAAATTTTATAACATTGTCTTTTTGTGTTTATAATGCATGTAGATTCAATACATGTGACAATTGTAGCATAAGAGGTGAAGTAGAAGTAAATGGATCTAAATGGTTATAAGTTTTTATATTTTAGAAGTGATACCATATTAACTCTAAGAAGACTCAAAGGTTAAGGGTCTATACAGTATATCCTTATATAATAAAGCAACTAAATCAACTGCTAAAAGAATTAGGCAAATAGTTATACTGAAAAAGCCGAAAGACAAACTGAACCACAATTTTAAATAATACTCAAATAATCAAAAGAAGGCAGGTAAAGTGGAAAAAGAGAAACAAATAACAACAAACAAACAAAACAGAGGGGACAAACAAATTAATAAAATAAACCTTAACCTAACTAAAGCAATAGTTAATGTTACTAGATTAAGAATTCCATCTAAAATAAAAAGAATTCCATCTAAAATAAAAAGCAGGAGCCAACTATCTTCTGTCTACAAGAATTTCATTTCAAAATTAAAAGCACTGATAGGGTAAAAGTAAATGGATGGAAAAATCTATTCCAAGAAAACAGTAAGCATAAGAAAATTGGATGTGGGTGTATTAGATCAGATACAATCTTAGACATATTATATCAGATGAAATCACATTAAAGACAGAGTATTACACCAGAGATATTGAGGTACATTTCATAATGGTAGAAAAGTCATTAGAAAGATATATCAATTTTTAAGTATATATGCACCTAACAACAGAGCTTCAAAATATAGGAAGCTAAAATTTGACAGCATTAGAAGGAGAAATAAACCATTCCATCATCAGAGTTGATTTTAATATCCTCTCCCAGCATTTTTTGATAGAACTAGGCAAAATAAATCAGTGAAGGCACAGATGATCTGAACCACTGTATCAACCACCTTACTCTGCTATAGAACAATGACCCAACAACTGCAGAATATACATTCTTTTTTCAAGTGAGCATGATACATTCACCAAGATAGACCATATGCTGGGCCATGAAACAAATCTCAATAAATTTAAAAATAATGCAATCAAGAAAAGTATTTTCCCTGGCCACAAATTAAATTAGAGATCAAACATAGTAAAATACATAATTTATTCATTTGGATAATTTATTCCTCCTAAATTACATATTGCTTTATATAATTGTACGAATTCCAGGTGGATAATGGCTAAGGGAAATGGGAGTTGGGTTAAACTTGGAATTATTTATGGGATGTCCTTACGAAATTTTATTTTGTAATACAATTTGACAAGTTACTTTCCTCTAAGATGGAACTACTGGGGCTCTGGCTATGTTCAAAGATAAATATAGAATGGAAACCATTTTCTTGGAAATGAAGACTTTTATAAAAACCTCATATTTAATCATTTTCATTTCTGCAGTTTATGTTGTATGTGTCTCACACATATATCTGTGTGTGTATGTATTTATGCATATACATGTAAAAAAATCAAATAATTTGTCATTTAAGAAATTTTAAATAAAATCATTCAAAACAGCAAAATTTGTGTTTGTGTAATATTTGTGCAAAACAACTGATAGGTAAGACATATTTACACTTGTATTTAATTGTAGAACAAGATTGTCACCAAAATTGTTTTTCAATATTAATCTAATAACATTTTTATGAAGGGTAGTTTCCAAAATGAGTTTTAAATGGTTGTGTGTCATAAGAGAATGCAGCAGCTTAAAATAATTTTTCACTAATTATTAAGACCTATTATATTTTAAACTTTTTAGTATTCTTGATTCCTAATCACCTAGTTGGCTTATGAATCCCTAGATGATAACAAATTTTTAGAACTATATAACACCTGCCTTTTTTTTTTTTTTTCACACATTGCTAAAAAGTCATTTCTGGAAGAAAAAAGTGCCATGGCAGAAAAAGTCCTGTTTTTATTTTTCTGAAAAATTAGATCACCTAAGTTTTTATGTTTCTGGTTATGTCGCAAAGTATTATCAAGGTTTTTTAAAAAAGGTTTAAAAGAAAATATCTGCAGTACAATTTCCTTTCAATACTCACGCATATCAATTCTGAGGATATGTCAACTAAAAGTATGCCAAAATATGAGATGAGTTAAAAATACTTACAATTATAGTAATTTACTGAGGTGTTTATTCAAAATTAATTCAAGTAACAATTGATATGTTTTTTAAAAATTACTCAACCCCCCCTCTCCCGCAAATTTTTTTTCTAACCATTGTGGTTACAAAATTTACAGTAAAAGAAGTACCTCACAGTATTGCTTGCAAAGGTTTTTCACTTGCTCTTTCTGAGCTGTGGCTGGGAATACTGCTTAATGTTTAACATTTAAAAACCGGTGAGATTTATCATCCATGGCCTAGCTCTCATTCTCAGGATGAATCTCCTCCAGCTATCTGGGCATTTCTAAGTGGCTTCAATTTGCATTTAACCCTTTTTCCATTTAAAAATGGAAGTATAATTATTTTTTTCTCAATATAAAATCTAATTATGTGATTAAATTGACTCTACCCTACAAGATTTTAAAGCCCCAAATATGAAATACCTCTGCTCTTAGAGTTTCAACTTAAGCATATCTCTGCTACATTATAAATGCTTTTTTAAAAGAACTATAATAGCATAACTCTATGCTATCTGTAAAGCTACAATCGTGCCTTAAAAGTCAGATCAGATTTAATTATAATCTATAATTGTACCAAAATATCAGTCTGAAAGGATAGGCTTTATTCTTCAATTCATATACTAGATCATGTTTCTGCAAGGACAAAAGTTTTATTTCTATACATTTACCAACTTATGAATTATTGAAATATATTTTAAAAGACGGTTGAAGGGCAAAAAGAAAGTTTTCTTGTTTCACTACAAAAATGGAGAGGGAATCATTGCTTTTCCAATCAAACTAAATGGCCCAGCATGAACAGTATTTCAGGCAAAAGAGTTTATCTGAAGAAACAGGTCCTTTATTTATAGTGATAAATCAGCTATTGGTGTTCTCAGTTCAGTGCTGGTTTAGTCACTCGAACAAATGGAAACACCATTAGACTTGAAGTACTAGCGAACAGTACAGTGAAAGGGAAATTTGTAATCTGCAGAGTTTAAGGTGTTTGTGAATATTTTATTTCTTTTCTCTAAAGTTTTTTAAAATAGTTTCTTCCCAAAAGTTTTCAACAAAAGACTTAAAGTTCATCCAAAAACACGCCATAATATCGGATTTGAAAAGTTTATAAATGGTTTTTTAATACGTGATTGACAGCATAAGTCCTCATTCTTTGAACAGTTTTCCCAACAGAATCCAAATGAACATTAAACAGGAAACAAAGTTTACCATAGAAAATCTTTTGGCTCGGCTAAAAACAATTAAAGCAATGTCTACACATATAAACAGAAGTTAAACAAATTCAGGAAATTATCCAGGTAATTTAAAAAAAAATTTTAGTTGCCTGACAAATTATTTATTTTGTGTTTTGTGATACATTAGATAATTCTTTTTTAAGAAACTAGGAGAGACAGCTAAATTTATAGCTATTTCTCATTATGAAATAAAAGTGATAAATGACTCATTTAGTCAATTTAATATAATAAAATGCTTCACACTAGGAATTAAGAGTTATGATTTTTCCCTTTTAAGGTTTTGTTTTTAACTTCTTACTGATTTATAAAGTTATCCATTAGTAAATCTTTGGTCATTGCCTCCACAGAAAAGTTAAGCAATTAAATTTAGTGCTGCAGAAGGTACACCTCTACAGGAGGGCATGGCAGAAAGACCCTTTCCTCTCAATAACCTCTTTTTCTGCCTACCACAGATTCCTACCACAATTTCCATCAGCCTCACTTACAACCCATCTTCTAAGTGAAATATGTACAATTTAACTGAAGACGACTTAAGTTTTGGGGTTGACATAAAGTCTTGATAGGAATTTGGTTATAATGTTTATATACTAGAAAGTAAAGCTCTGAAACTGAAGAAGTTATGATGTGGAAAGAGATCAGGAAGGATCAGCTCACAGCCAGCCTCCGGTCCATCAAGGGCAGAAGGAGAAAAGTGAGCACCCAGGGTAAAGTAGTAGGGTATTAAAGGAGTGAATTCCCAATGAAGATACACTTTTATCTCCCTGAGACCTGACTCCTCAGATCTTCAAAGCTACTTTAGTGTCTGTTCTTTCCAAGTATTGAATCTCTGGCTTTTCCTTTTTTGTGAACACTTTTGTTTTCTTCCAGTAAATTAAAATTTTCCATTAAATTAGCCACAGCTGGTTTCTGTGCTGGTAATAAAAGAATCATATGTGGTATATGGAGGTTAGCGAAGGTGCGGGGGGAGTGGTTTATACCTTGTGTTTGCCAGGTACAGTCCTGGTTTACACCTGAGGTCCTGGTTTAATAATAGCACCCCTTTAACTCTCAAAAGTGACCTGGCTTGGGTGATAAACTGAACAATAAAATCTGGTTAGATATCAAAAATCAAGGCACCTATAAACTAGGGTCAAGATTTAGACTGAAGGTATGGTCAGACAGATAGAAGTCAAGCCAGTCTTAGCAGTCCTATGAGGGGGATGCAGCAGTCTCTTCTAGAAGTTGTCCTGGCTGTTAAGTGCCTTTCTGGGATGTATGGCATCCAGGTCTAGTAGGCAAGTTCACGAGCCATAAAGAGAATGTTCAGTTTGCGGGTAGGATCACATTCTCTAAATCAATTTTGAGCTCAGTTAATTGTTTAAATTGCCCTAGTGAGGGAGTAAAAATTGATGTATTTAAGAAAACATGAATTGGAATCAGAGTTTTAGTTTAACATGTTAGTTCAAAGATAGACTTAAAAGTTTTATATTTTTAATAAATTATAAAAGGTTCTGTTCCTCATAAAGACATAGACGTGATTATTATTTAGTAAAATCTACATGAATAAATAGCTACACATGTTCTCTTAATTATACTTTGTTAGTATAACAAGGAGAATGAAATAAATTTTATAGATAAATCATAATAAAACGAAAACACAACATATTCCTTTATCCCCTCTCAGTGCTTGGAATGTTCTAGATAAAATTGGTTCTTGGCTCAACTTAGGCAATTTCCTTATACTTTCCATTTTGCTCAGTAGTTCCTCTGACTACAAAAGACCAACTGCTTAGCCTAGCTTTTAACCCCTCTATGATCTGTTATCCTGCTGAGGCAGGTTTACTTTTTTTTTTAATATTTATTTTATTTATTTATCCCCCCCTTGATGCTTGTGCTCGCTGTGTCCATTTGCTGTGTGTTTTTCTGTGTCTGCTTGTCTCCCTTTGTTGCATCATCTTGCTGTGCTAGGCTCTCTGTGCCGCGCGGGCCAGCTTGCATTTACCAGAAGGCCCCGGCATTTGAACGTGGGGCCTCCCATATGGGAGACGGGAGCCAAACCAGTTGAGCCCCATCCACTTCCCCGGGTTTACTATTAATGCATGGTCCTCTTGCATGGGTCCCCTCTATGGCTCCAGGGAGGGGTCCTAGTCTTGTATTGACATGATCATAAGTTATTTATAAAATTTGCAAATTAAGATATTTTAACTACAGTTGATTAATACAGCTTCCCCTTTCCATTCTGAATTGTGCTCCATCCTACTTTTCCCCAAGTCTGTGCCACTGGAATGGCCAAATCAGAAAAAGATTGCTATATGTGATACTACATTATTTTAAAGAGCTCCAAACTACATAAGACTAAGGCTCTTTTATGCTAATTGGATTTAAACAAAATCTAAATTTTACTTTTCATTTCAAGGCATGGCTACAATTATTTCTGTAGCCCAACCCAATTGAGCTAATGCTCTTTGAATGGAAACTGCCTATTTGCTTTTACACTGTTAAATCTCACTTATTGTCTAAGACACAAATATAAAATTACATGCTGATTTAAATCTACTCCTTGGTCCCAAGTTAAAATGAACAGGTCTTTCTTAAAAGAACCACCATAGCAGTTCATTCATAGTGCTTTTTCCCTAACTTGCAAAATGTTGTATTTTCTAAAGAAAATATCTCAGTGTAATTAATCATTTCATTCTTCACAGCACCTAGGAGAGCAACTGACACATAGTTACTCAACAAGTATTTGTTGAAAAACTGAAATAAATTTGCTTTACAGATTACTTTAATAACAAACTTGGCAAATCCAGGACCCCTTGATCCTTTTCTCTCTCAGTCACCATATTACATCCAATACAGGCTACAAGTGGGTCAAGCTGACTTGTTCATTAAGTAATTTTTTTCTTTTTTTTTTCTTTTCTCTTTATTAGAGTCTATACAATGAGGCACACATTGTATTAAGTATAGGTTTAACAAAAATAATTTGGATAATTACTGAACTTATATTGTAGGATGGCACATATAAGTAACCAAAAAAATATATTGTCTGATTTGTGCTCCTGAAGAGGTATGCCCAGGTAAATGACTGCCCAGAGGATAGGTGCTTGACATAGGTTCATATGAAGGCAAAATATGAATCAGGAAAGACTCCTTGGAAAAGGAGACATTTGAACTAAATCAGTTTCTCACCATCAAACTTGTCCATTTACCAGTGACTAAGTCCCTATGTGCTGACTATCTGCTTGATAACATGGATGAAATAGCTGTACTTCTATCTAGAGGCAATTGTTCACTTCCGCATTAATTTAATCCCTCTCAGTGATTCAAGGATAGTACTCTAGCAATTCTCCCCTCATTTCCTGTGCTATCAATTTTGTTTACTTGATCATTCCTATATGCATGTAAACATGGTAAAATATCTCCCATCTTTAAAATGCTTCTCTTAAATTCATCTCCCTTTCAGCTACCACTTCATTTCTCTACAAAAAAGAGCCTCCAATTCTGGGACATGGGTGTACCTCAGTGGTTGAGTGCTTGCTTCCCACGTATGAGGTCCTGGGTTTATTCCTTAGTACCTCCTAAAAACAAAACGAAACAAAACAAAAAGAGTCTCCACTTCCTTTCTTCCCCTTCCAATCAGGCTTTTCTCAATACCCCTCTAAAATTGCTTTTGTAAAGGTCACCAATGACTTCCTGATTGCAATGATTAAGCTACTTATATGACAAAGGCAAAGAGATATTGTAGTTGTAAATAAGGCCCCAATTAATTGACTTTGAGTTAATTGAAAGGCAGATTATGCTGGGTGGGTCTGATCTAATCAGGTGAAAGTTAAAAAGGGACTGTCCTTCCTGTAAGAAAAGAACTGAAAGCATGTGAGGACCTATGGAGGGAGCCATGTCAAACAAACTTGAAAATGACCTGTAGGAACTGAGAGCATTTGTCCAACATGTAGCAAGAAAACAGGGACGAGAGTCACATAGCTACAAGGAAATGAATGTTGCCAATTATCTGAGGGGTCTGGAAAGCAGAGTTCTCCCTAGGTGAGCCTTTAGATGAGTACAAAGCCAACTGACATTTTGATTTAAGTCTTTGTGAGATCCTGAGCAGAGAAACCTGTTAAAAATGTACCAGACTCTTGATTGATGGAAAATGTGAGTAATAAATGATCTCATGGCTAAGTTTGTGGCAATTTGTTATATAGCAATATAAAAGTAATGTAGGGCTGAAATCTCTCTTCAGACCCCCTCCATTGGGAGAGCTTCCCAATAAACTTCCTGCCTGCAATCATCACTCCTGCATCCCAGTGAGCGCCGTTTTTCTCTAACATTTGGTGTCGAAACCCGCAATACAAATTGGACAATGAAAGTCAATGGCCGGAGAATGGCACTTTCAATTTCCAAATTCTCCAAAATTTAGAGAATTTCATCCAGTGCAGCAGCAAGTGGTAAGAAATTCCTTACGTTCAGGCATTTTTTGTGTGTGTGATCGTCCCTCCCTTTGTCAATCCTGTTCCTCTTATCAGATCCTACTTTTACACCAAAAACACTCTCAGAAACAGGGGGAGTTAAATGGGAAGACAAATTAGAACTGAGGGATACCAAAATTTAAGTGATAAATTAAGGGAAAGAAGCTTTAAAAGGACACAGAGAGGATGAAGTTAACAGATCAGTGAAAGATTGTGACTTTCCTAATATTCAAAGAAAATAAATAAAGCAAAATCTATATCTCCAACATAGATTTTGCAACTTTTCTTAATTTACTTTTTCTTTTTTCTTATTCAGTTTTAAGTATAAATATATATATATATATGTCTATATACATATACACATATTCATTCCTTAATCCCTTACCTTTGGCCTCTAATTATACTACTCGACTAATACTCCTGAAATTAGTACTGTACTTATTGTAGTGCAATAATTCTCAATGTGAGGTTCCCAAAACATCAGCATCATCAGAAACTTATGAAAAATAAAAATTATTAGGCTCTACTCTAGATCTTCTGAATCCAAATGAGCCCAAGATTCTCTGTTTTAACAAGCTCTCAAGGTGATAAAGTCTACAAACCACTGCGATAGTAGGGTATTGTGGTGCATCACCCAGATCTTCCCACCAGGTCTTAGGCACTCATTCCCTGGCTTCTGGGAGTGTTGGCAGCAGAGAACTCTCAGGTAAGTTCCTCTCGACCTAATAGGAATTAATCTCAGTCAAAGACAGCCAAGAGCCACCTCGCCTAAGTTCTCCATCTCTGCTGGTAATACCAACATGATATAGTCACAGCTATTTTTCCTGCCTGGAATACTACTGGCCTCCCAGCTTTTACCCTGGCCCTTATAATCCATTCTTCCACTGTGATAAGATGACATTTTATAAATATAAATTAGGTTATATCATTCTCTTATTTGAAATGCGTCAATGTCCTCCCTTAGCAATTATATTAAAGTTTAAACTCCATCATGGCTTGTGAGGTTGTGCTGCCCTCCTATCTTTATATAATAGCTCCAATTATTTCCTTCCTGCCTCAAGGAATTGGTTCTTGCTGTTCTGCCTAGAATGTTCTCCCACTCAGGCTTTTCAAATATAAGTCACCTTCTCTTCCTTCAAATCTCATGTTAAATGATCCCCACTTCAGAAAGTCTTCCTTATCTAATGCAGGTTTTTCAAGCTACTCTCTAACATAGTATCCTGCTTGTTTCCTCCACTTGGATGCAAACTCAACAACTAAAGGATTATGTTTTCATTTTATACAATTGCGTACCCCTAATCAAACAGATTAAACATTCTTAAACATATTTCAGTCAGTAAATTAGAGACAGCACTTATACCGCAAGGTCCCTAAGAAACTCACGGTTCCAAAGATCAAGTGGATAGAGAAGTTTTACCAAACAAGGACATTCTCCTCCACAGAAACATTGAAGGATGCATGAATGGTGGAGAAACACCAGTATTTTTTTTTTCCCATTTAAAGGCAAGGGAAAATAAGATTTCCTTTCCATTATATTTTCTCTATAAAACAGAAATGTGAATATCCATTTAAAATGAGAGGTGGGTGTTGGGCTAGAGAACATAAAGTTACTAAATTTGGGAATAGTTGCTATATGGAACAGGAAAATAAGCCAACTAAAATAGATAGGCAGCTTGCCAAGCAGTATTGAGTGTCTGTAGGGGCACGGATATTAACTATTGTGTGATTTTTCTCCATGAGTCCATGATAATAATAGATGAGACCAAAGGCTTTGGTTGATTCATGATTGGGGTTTTTCAGATAAATTGCAGAAGAAAAGCGAAGTATTGGTGAAATTGAAAACAGCAAAGAGAGGTAATTAAATGTGATGGTTTTTAAGTTGGGTACAGGAGTCAGAAGGAAGTAAATTGTAAAAGAGTCAAACAAATTACTCACAGCCAGTGAAGAGTGGATAAGAAGTAAGGAAGCAGTGCATTAAGGAAAGGGGGACTAGGAATAAAGAAATTAGATTTTAAGGTATAAGATTTTAGAGTGGATAATGGAAAGGATATTCTTTTATGAGAAGGATATTGAAGTGCTTCAGTTGGACCATTGTGAGAACAGAATATATTTGATTTTATACTACAAGAAACTTACTGGTAAGAGCATGCGATTTAGCTATAAGCTATCTCTGCTAACTTCACAAAAAAAGAAAACAATAAATTATTGAAACTTGGCAAGTATTAACAATTGGTGGGCTTCCAAACAAAATGCATGCTGAAAAGGACACTAACATTTGTTTGTTTTATTTTTGTTATTTTCTTGCTTGAATACTTTTCTTGTCCCACAGTATGATTGAAGCCCAGACATAAGTATATGGATAGAGAGGAATAGGGGAGTAAAGGTAGAGACTGGGGGAAGAGGGGGCCCAGCAGATTTTGAGAACTGACAGACCAGCTCAACATCCAGTGGGCGACACACCATCTGCCATACAGAAGCTTAAGTGGGCCACATGAAGCTAGAGAAAGTATATAAGATGTTTTCATATATGCAGATCAGAATCTGGTATAACATGATGTTATTATAAAGTGTGTCTTCTCAGGGCTCAACTTGTGTTGGAAAAAAATTTCTTCTACCCTGCTTCTTGATCATGTGGAATGTTTCTACAGGGCCCGACCACCAGCACATCTGTCCTCTAGCTGGCTTTTAGATCAGTAGACCAGAATGTAATAAATCCTTCAAGACTAAAGTATGCTGGGTTAATCTATGGCAATGCAGTGTGTCACCATAGAATATAAGTTTACTAACTTATTATAGTCCTCTTCTGAGGTTAAGAAAAACTGGATTCCTTCAAGTCATCATCCGGAGGAAGATTTATTCTTAGTTCAGTAGAACTTACATGACTGTACTTTTCTTACCCATAATCATGAACATTCAAAGTTTAGTTTTATCATGCTTTTATGTTTCCCAATTTTAAAAGTCTCATATGATGATAGGTCAGCTATTTTAACTTTTAATCTTTTATTACATGCCTGAAAAAATAAATTAGCTTCCAGAGTAACTTCTTCAAAAGCAGAGCATCTTATTTCAAAGACTACAAATAAATAATAAAAGTCAGTGACCCTTGTTTTAAAAGTATGTGGTAATGATAAATTTTGATATTGTTAATGATGCCCATGTTAAGATATAATATTTTTAGTTAGAAATTTATTTTCTTTACAGAGTTGGGAGTTGGATTAGATACAGTCTATATATGTTAGACATTTCAATGATGTTAGTTATTAAAAACATGGAATTGGTAATAAATTAACTATTCAGTAAAAACAATATTTTAATTTTTAGTACCATGTTGTAAGAATTTTTTATGCAGTATGGAAGACATTGATAAAACATTTCAGTATAGGCCATTCAGGATGCATTAAACATAAATTTATTGTACTTTTGATTATTTTGAGATATTCACAATATTCTTGCTAATGGCTTCATTGGAACACTATGAGGAAAATACTTATACTCTTTTCCAAATGTATAAGTGAAAATATTACTTATTCTATATTAATCAGAAATCATAATCAAGACAGTAGTCTAGTACTCACTGAACAAGTTGACTTTAATTTATAACTATCTGATTCAGCAAAATTTAAACTGAAAAATGCAAGAAAAGAAAGAATAAAGGGAACATATACCTTTTCAAATTCAAATATTATTTCCCAAAGTATGATTTTGCAATGCTTAGTTTTTAGTGGCAGAATAAGTTCTTCCCTTTTAAATTTTGTTTAAAATTTTGAGGTATATATACATTAAAAAGGCATAAGTATAATGTTTAAATAGCAAAAATAAAACACTACCTGTGTTCCCATCAAAGAGCTTAAGAAACAGAATAATTCTCATGATTTCTAGTTCCATGTTTTCCTTCCCAAATGCATCTTTCATTCTCTCCCAAGCTCTACATTGAATTTATTGTTCACCATGCTCTTTCTTTTTATTTGCAATAGTTTTACATTTTAATGTATAATATAATAATGAAATGATCATCCAGCTTCACTCAAGTATCTTAGAAGACCCCTTTGATATGCCCATCATTCTTATCTCCAAAATAATTCATCCTGACTTTTGTGCTACCTAGTTCATTGATTTCATTTAAAGTTGTACCACCTCAGTATTCTTTAACAATTCAATAGCATTGCATTGTAAAAGATAAGTAGTAAGCATAACATGGTTGGGAAAGGAAAGAGCACTATGGTCACTATTTGATGAAGGGCTTCAAGACAGGACAAGCAGAACAGTGTCTGGGCCATAGTTTGGCTTCTACTTCTATGATAGATTTTCTAGCACTGAACTTATCTTTGTTTTAAAATAGAAATTTTAAATTTCCCAATTTTTCAAAACTGTTTAATCTTGAAGCTCCAACCATCTAAAATTCCCATTCTTGCATATTTAATAGTGGCATTCCAATAAGAATTACTATTTCTTTTTTCTCAAAGTTTGCTATTATTGCTCCTCCTGACCAATATAGGGGAATTACTGAATGATGAATGCAATGTACACACTGCCATGAAAAATAAAGCACAGCATGATCCCACATTGTACTGTCATTAAGTTCCATTGCTAAGGACCTCCTTCACAATGTGCCATTTGTAGAACTGGGAAATATTTACACTCCTATTTCTGCCTTTTGAATTATGGTTACAATAGTCATTTTGCTATTTTCACAGTCTTTAAAATCAACTAGTAAAACAATACCCTCAATTGAAAAATTATAAAAAAGAAATATAATGAAAGAACTTAACATGGCCCAAAATAATAATTTGAAAAATTCAGTTTTAAATATTCCAAAAAACTTTATCATTTTTAGCAGAAATAGCTATATTGAATTTTATGCCTTTTTTGTACCCACTTCTTCCACCAAGGAGGCCAGGAGCTGCTACAAAGAGAGGGAAATCAGCCTATAACTTCCCACATCATCACAAACAAATTGACTCAGTATGATCCTTTGAATGACTGTTTTTTCACTTAATTTTCTTTAAAAGTGTCCTTGGTGTTCAGGTGATTATGGACTCACATGGATGAAGATGTGAGAGGTAATTTTTGTAAACATATAACTTAAATTTGTTTAGTGAATGTTAGCTAATAAAATATGTGCCTGTGGGTATGAATATATATATGTGTTTGGGTATAATTGTAAACAATATGTACATGCTACTTATATAAACCCTAAATGATACATACATACATACATACATACAACTTTTAATTATTTGCAAATATAGAAATTATTTACAAATAGAGATAAACTCAGATGTTAAGTAAATTAGCCTCTAATTTATACAACATTTGGTAAATAGAAGACTTGAACCCACTTCTAACTCTAAATCTAGGGAGTTTTCAAAAAAAATTCCTTATATATGTACAATGGTTATCAATGTTAAAAAAATGATAAAATATTAACATAATTTCAACTATGTTCTCAAATTACTTTCTACATTATTAAACACTAAATATTGTTGCCTTTCAGTGCTAAATATTTTACTTATTCAGACTATGGATAAGTAGTGTGTGCCTGAATGAAAGCACATTTTCCCATAACTTCATAGCCCTTCTAGGGACTCTTGAACTTCAGGTTGGGAACATGACTCTAACATGGAGTTTAATCACTTAAATTTTTTTGTTACTTTGGCTTCTGCTTCACATGGGAGATGTATCTTTCCAGTAAACTATATGCCTGCATAAGTCAGAAATTTCTGCACCTACCCAAGAAAACAGATTACAGTCAACAGTTCTTTTCAGTGCTCTCAGGGTCTTTCATTCTGTCTTGGAAAAAAGGACACTAGATCACTTTTTTCTCTTGTGTACTTTCTGTCACAAAATATTCTTTTATAACAGGCATTCAAAAGATAATGCAGAAAATAAGGATCTTTGAACAATTATTCTCATAGTACATACTGACTAGACTAGAGAAGGTGGATAGACAGTCTCCAAAAAGAAAAATTGTTGCACAAGTTAATATCAAGTGATATATGGTGACTTACTACCTAGACGATACATACACACACAAA
>PVKH010004702.1:0-22994 GCA_004027955.1 Chaetophractus vellerosus | reverse complement strand
AGAGACACAACAAAGTAGGGAATAGATGTGGCTCAAGCAATTGGGCTCCTCCCTCCTACACGGGAGGTCCTGGGTTTGGTTCCTGGTGCCTCCTAAAAAAAAGAACGCAAGCAGACACAGAGAGCACACAACAAACAGACACAGAGAGCAGACGGCAAGCACAAACAACAAGAGGGGGGAGAAATAAATAAAAAATAAATCTTAAAAAAAAATGGCACTATAGACTTGCTCAATGCATGTTTACCACACACCTTCAATTTGTGAAAAACCCAATATCTGTGAAGCACAATAAAGCAAAGCACAATAAAATGAGGTATGCTTGTATTTCACTTTCTGAAGAACTGCCAAACTGTCTTCCACAGTGGCAGCACCCTTTTATGTGTTTTTTAATAGTAGCCATTCTTGGTGTGAAATGGTATCGCGTTGTAGCTTTGACTTGCATTTCCCTAATGCAGAGGTTCTTAACCTTTTTTGTTCAACGGACCCCTTTTCCAGTCAAGTGAAAACCATGGACCCCTTACTAAGTCTACACTATACTGTGTATTATTTAATAAATATATCACACGCACACCAACCAATACTTCCCCACAAGAATAATGTTCTTTTGAATTTTCAATTCAAGCTCATGGACCCCCTGAAATCTTTCCACGGACCCCTTGGGAATCTGTGGACCCCTGGTTTAGAATCCCTGCCCTAATGGCTAATGATGTTGAGCATCTTTTCATGTTCTTATTGGTCATTTGTGTATCTTCTTTGGAAAAATGGCTATACAAACATTTTGCCTGTTTTTAAATTGGTTTGCTTTTTACTGTTGAGTTATAGGATTTCTTTATATATTCTGGATATTAAACCCTACTCAGATATGTGGTTTCCAAATATCTTCTTCCATTTTGTAGGTTGTCCTTTTACTTTCATGATTAAGTCATTTGATGCATTATGGTTTTTTATTTTGATGAAGTTCCATTTATATATTTCTTCTTTTGTTGCTCATGTTTATGGTGTGAAGTGTAAGAAACTATTACCTAACAAAAGGTCCTAAAGATGCTTCCATATCTTTTATTCTAGGAGTTTTATAGTTTTTGTTCTTGTATTTAGGTCTATAGTCCATTCTGAGTTGGAGTCTGTATATAGTATGAGATAGAGATCCACCTCCATTTTTTTGCATGTGGTTGTCCAGTTTTTCCAATACAATTTGTTGAAGAGACACTTCTTTCCCCACTGAGTGGAGTTGGCACCCTTGTCAAAAATCAGTTGGCCACAGGTGTGAGGGCTTATTTCTGTTCTCTCAATTCAATTCCATTGGTCTATATGTCTGTTTTCTACCAGTACCACACTGTTTTGATTTCTGTAGCTTTGTAATATGTTTTAAAATTGAGAAAGTCCTCCAACTCATTCTTCTTTTTGAAGATGTTTTTGACTATCCAGGGTCTCTTACCCTTCCATATGAATTTGATGATTGGCTTTTCTGTTTCTGCAAAGAATGCTATTGGAATTTAGACTGGCGTTGCATTGAATCTGTTTATTCTTCCAGTCCGTGAATATGGAATGTCCTTCCATTTTTTTCAGGTCTTCTTTTATTTCTTTCTGCAATGTTTTATAGTTTCCATATATAAGTCCTTTACATTCCTGATTAAATTTATTCCTAGATATTTGATTCTTTTAGTTGCTATTGTGAATGGAATGTTTTCTTGATTTCTTCTACAGATTGTTCATTACTAGTGTATGGAAACACAACTGATATTTGTGTGTTGATCTTGTGCCCTGTCACTTTGCTGAGTTTATTAGCTCTAGTAGCTTTGTTGTGGATTTTTCAGTATCTTCTACATGTAGGATCATGTCATCTGCAAATAGGAAAGTTTTATTTCTTTCTTTTCAATTTGGGTACCTTTTATTTCTTTCTCTTGCCTAATTGGTCTAGCTAGAACTTCCACTACAATGTTGAATAACAGTGGTGACAGAGAGCATCCTTGTCTTGTTCCTGATTTTAGAGGGAAAGCTTTCAGTCTTTCACTATTGGGTATATTGGTAGTTGTGGGTTGTTCACATATGCCCTTTATCATGTTGAGGAATCTTCCTTCTACTCCTACTTTTCTGAGTCTTTTTATAAAGAAGGTTTGCTGGATTTTGTCAGATGCCTTTTTTGCAATAATTGAGATGATCATGTGTTTTTTTTTTCTCTTCATTCTATTAATGTGGTGAATTACATTAATTGATTTTCTTACGTTGTGCCATTCTTGCATACCTGGGATAAATCTCACTTGATCATGGTGTATAATTCTTTCAATGTGCTGTAGGATTTAGTTTGTTAGTATTTTGTTGAGGCTTTTTACATCTATATTCATAGGGAGATTAGTTCCTAATTTTCTTGTGGTATCTTTATCTGGCTTTGATATTAAGGTAGTGTTGGGGGGCCGGCTGTAGCCACATAGGAGGCCCCGGGTTCGGTTCCCGGGGACCTCTCCAAAGCGGGCAGACCGCCTGAGAAGGGCGAGCCACCGTGGGCAGGGCAAAAAAAAAGCCGCCACAGGCAGGCAAAGCCACCACGGGCAGGGCAAGTCACCCGCGAACGGAGCAGATCCGCCCATGAACGGAAGCGGAGCCGCCTGTGAACGGAAGCAGACCCGCCCGTGACCAGAGCAGAGCCGCCTGCGCGGTGACCTGACTTGGCGCATCACCGCAGTGGGGGGGAGACAAAGTGGACACAGAAGAACGCAGAGAAATGAACATAGCAAGAGCAAGCAGAAAGGGGGGGATATATAACCAAAAAAAAAAAAAAAGTAGTGTTGGCCCCATAGAGTGAGATAAGAAGTGTCCCCTTCTCTTTAGTTTTTTGGAAGAGTTTTAGCAGGATCGGTGTTAATTATTCTTGGAATATTTGGTAAAATTCATGAGCAAAGCCATCTATCTGGTCCTGGACTTTCCTTTGTTGGGAAGTTTTGATTACTGATTCAATCTCTTTATTTGTTATTGGTCTCTTGAGATCTTCTATTTCTTCTTGAGTCAATATAGATAGTTTGTATCTTACTAGGAATTTGTCCATTTCATTCAGGTTATCTAATTTGTTGGGGTAGAGTTGTTTGTGGTATCTTATAATCATTTTTATTTTGCAGGTTGGTAGTTGTGACTCCCCTTTCATTTCATTTAGTTTTCGTGGCCTCTCTCTTTTTCCTTTGTCAGTCTAGCAGATGGATTGTTGACTTTATTGATCTTTTCAAAGAACCAACTTTTGGTTTTGTTTGTACTTTTTATTTCATTTATTTCTACTCTAATTGTTGTTGTTTCCTTCCTTTTGCTTGTTTTGTGTTTAGCTTGTTCTTTTTCTTGATTTAATTTTAAAGTAAGGTCTCTGATTTAAGATCTTTACTCATTTTTTTTTTTTTAAGGAGGTCCTGGGGATCAAACCTGGGACCTCGTATATGGAAAGCAGGCACTCAACCACTTGAGCTACATCTGCTCCCTTTCCTCTTTTTTTAATGTAAGCATTTAGAGCTATAAATTTCCCTCTCAGCCTTGCCTTTGCTGCATACCATAAGTTTGGTATGCAAACTTTTCATTTGCCTCAAGATATTTCCTAATTCCCTTTGTGATTTCTTCTTTTCCCCATTGTTTATTTGTGTTAATTTCCAAATATTAGTGAATATTTCAGCTCTTCCTCTGTGATTGATTCCTCACTTCATTCCATTGTCCTCAGAGAAGATATAATGTATGATTTCAGTACTTTTGAATTTATTGAAACTTATTTTGTGATCTAACAGATCATCTATCCTGGAGAATTTCCTAAGTGGACTAGAGAAGAATGTATATTCTGCTGTTGTTGGGGGAAGTGTTCTATATATGTCTGTTAGGTCAAGTTGGTTTATATTATCATTTAAGTCATCTATTTCCTTATTGATTTTCCTTCTAGATGTTCTATCCGTTATTGAAAATGGTGTGTCAAAGTCTCCTACTATTAATGTAGAACCATCTATTTCTCCCTTCACATATGTCAATATTTGCATCATATATTTTGGGGCTCTGCTATTAGGTGTATATATATTTATAAGTGTTGTTTTCTTGTTGAATTGACCCCTTTATTAGTATTAGTGACCTTCCCTTTCCCTCATAACAGGTTTTGACTCAAAGTCTTATTTTATGTGGAATTAGTATAGCTACCTTAGCTCTATTTGGGTTACTATTTACAGAATATACTTGTGCCCATCCTTTCACTTTCAATCTACTTGTATCTGAATGTAAGGTAAGTCCTTTGTAAACAGCATATAGTTGGGTCATGTCTTTTAATACATTCTGGCAATCTCTGCCTTTTGCTTGGAGAGCTTAAATCGTTTACCTTTAAAATAACTACTGATAATGCAAGACTTTCTTCTGCCAATGTGTTATTTGGTCTTTGTAAGTCTTAGACCTTTTCTGTACGTCTATTCTTCCATTAACATTTACTTTCATATTTGTTTGATTTTTTATAATGTACCATTTTCAGTCCCTTGTCTTTCCTTCTATACATATTTTTTCAGTTATTTTCTTTGAAGTTTACCATGTACTTAAATTTAACATCCTCAGTCTGTAACAATCATCTTCAATTTGATACCAACTTAACTTCAGTAGCATATACACACTGTTTCTATACCCCTCCATCCCTCATCTTTTTGCTGTACTTGTTAAAAATTATAGCATTATACATTGTATATCCAAAACCATCATGATGCCTAAAGAATCATTATCTATCATAATCTTGACACTTAGAATCTTGTCTGTATTCTGAAAATATGATTTAAGATAATTATGAAGCTATAGGAATTTTTGTTTTACTGGAATTATTTCAAAATTCTCTTTTTTCACAGGTATCAGCAATTTAGGAACTCACTCCAACATTGTAGGCTTCCTTGGGGTGCTGAAAGGGAATATGGTGGAATGATACCAATTTCACTCCCTGAGGAACACAGGCCAAAATGTGAACCTCCTCATTTAATGGGCAAAGGACATCAGCATTATGGGTTTGGTGGAGAAACCTGGCCAAGGTAAATAACCTTTCTCTCTTTACATGGAGGGTTTTTTTGATTGTTTGTTTTTAACAAATCAATTTTATTGATATATATTAATAAAGCATAAATCCATCCAAAGTGTACAATCAATGGTATTTGGTATAATCATATAGTTGTACATTCATCATTTCAATCATAATTAGAGCATTTTCATTATTCTAATAATAATAAAAATTCTGTTTCCATCTCTAGTTTATTTGTATTTATATTTTGTAAAAACTTTATAAAAACAGTCATATATTTGTATATTCATATTTCACATGAGTTTTCACTAAGTTTTACAGTCCCATGTTACATTGTTTAGCTTTCCTTCTAGTATTAAACAAGTCCTTAGACTTTCCCTTTCAACCACTGTCATATCCAAATAATAGCTCTGCTAGTTACAAACACAATGATGTGTTTTCATCATTTCTATTCATTTCCAAAGATTTACAAACAACCTTTTTACCACCTCTGCACAAATTAACCCTCAGTTTTCCATCCTCTACTCGTATTCTATTTTTTGGTGACCTATATTCTAATTATTAACTCTGTGGAGTTTACACAATATATTTAGTTCATAACAGCACAATCATACAGTATTTGTCCTTTTGTGTCTGGCTTGCTTCACTCAACACAACGTCCTCCAGGTTCATCCATGTTGTCATATGATTCATGGCTTCATTTCTTCTTAAATGGCTGCATACTATTCCACCCTTTTAACAAAGTTCTTTGAGGTACAAAAGTGTTTTATTTTGAGGAGGGCTCATTTATCTATTTTTTCTTTTGTTGCTCTTGCTTTGGATGTAAGGTTTAAGAAACCACCACCTACCACAAGATCCTGTAGATGTTTTCCTACATTTTCTTCTAGGAGTTTTATGGTTTTTGCTTTTATACTTAGGTCCTTGATCCATTTTGAGTTTATTTTTGTATAAGGTGAGATAGGAGTCCTACGTAGAGGTTTTTATTATTTTTTATTTTATTTTAATTTTATATCTCTATAAATTGATTTATATCTATATTTTATATAAATGGAACCATCCAATATTATTCATTTTTATTTCTATTGTGAATCCTTTGTCAACTTAAATCTGCCTCCAACCTTATTTCTTTTCCTATTTATGAAAAGACAGGTAGAAAAACAAGTTATATAACTTCTAATTATGAATTTAGCTGAAAATCTGTTTTTGTGAATGTCTTTATGGATGTGCTGTCCTTAGAAATGGTAAAGTATTGTGATCACAGATTTTTATTAATTTAATCCCCTTGCTTATTCCATCTTATCTAAATCTAATTGGAAATATTCCTGAGAGAGAGTAAATTTAAATGTTTTTGTTTGAATAAATAGCTAGCCTAATTTGTACATATGGTCTTGCTTTTTGAAACGTTGCTTTATAATCTGTTCGTCAATCTTTATTACAGTCATTAGAACCTTCTGTGCATTATTTTCAGGTATTATTTCAGTTATAATTTCTTTATCTTAAAGTCAATCTTTGCAGCAACTCTATTCAAAAGGCAGATTAAAACCAAAGAGAAAGCACCACCACCACCAACAACAAAACCTGAACAGCAAATTAAATGTCACACTAAAGTTATTTACTTTAGTTATTTACTAAAGATTATGACATTTCCTAAGAGCAGAATCCATCAAAACTTCACATAGAGCATAGTTACTCCTGCTTTATCTACTATTCTTGGTTATCTGGTTTACTAACAGTCTAGTTTCTGGTGGGTTTTTGTTTTGTTTTGTTTTGTTTTTATTATAAAGCAGGTAAAAGAAATAGGAAGAACACACGTGGCTGGAGACAAAGACATTAACAATAGGGACACATGGCAGCCAGCAACCTTATTGGCAGCCTCAGCAAAGCAATATAAAGGACATGAATGAAAAGGCCTGGCAGGCTGAGTCCTATTTGGAAAGATTTAAACATCCAACACACAATAGATAGTGAGGACCTCAAGTTCATTCATTCGTTCAACAGGTTTTTAAAAAATTCTCAATGGAACTTGCTTTCTAAAATAATCTAATTTGCAATAACTTTGTAAATTCTAAACAAGGGTGGGCAATCATCACCTAATTCAGCATCCATTCCCTAGAAGAATGAAGTCGCAAAGAATGAAAGTTTATAACTTTGTTTTTACCTCCATAAATGCTTATTTTTATAAGTTTGGTTAAACAGCATAATTTTCACTTTTGTTTAAGAAAAATGACTCTCCCCTAAGATAATGTTAAATGCTAAAAAGCTGTTAAGTAGATCTTTAATGCTCTGTGAACTAAAGAATGCTTTGAAATTCCTGGTAACTACTGCTTAATAATACTAATACCAATAATAATAATAATAATACTTGAAGGTTAATATATGAAGTAAAATCACAAAATAGCCCTCTTGTGACACTAAAAACTGAAACAAATACAAAAATTCATAGTCAGCAACCAAACAACAAAAACCTTATGCCACTAATTTTAATAAATGGCAGCTAAGGAAAGGAACAAAATTCTATGCAGTTTATACCATATCCTAACAAAACGTTTCCCAAGGGGATATTTGGGACAAGACAGCTCTTTGTCTCACATATTAGAAGAAGTTTAGCTTCCCTGGACCTTACCTACAAATACCAGTATTATCCCACATTTACTGTGACAACCAAATAAAACCATTCACATATATTTCCAAATTCCTCCTGGAAGTGTTGGGGCTGGAGGCAGAAATTCCACTATTCGTTGAGAGGCTTGTGCCTAACCCCATCTCCATATTGAGGAAAGATGAGTCTACAAAATCCTGATAATTCTCTAATTTGAAGAGAAGATTAAAAGGGTAAATAGGTAATCCTATTAAGAATGAAAAACCCTCCAGAGTAAAAGGTCTTATTTTAACAAAGCAAGATCTCAGGAGAGATGACATTCTACAGGATTGTATTCCTCCAGAATTCTGGGCTGACTTCAGGGAATGACCCAGGGTTATGGGATACTTCCCTAATTGGAAGAAGTAGTCCCAGTACAGGTCATTTGATGGCATCTTAGATGAGACAGCAATGCCAAGAGCCCTGGGGCACTATATGACACTCTCTGAGCACCTCCTCTCTGCCTCCTCTATTCCATCAGGCTAAATAAAAACAGATAGAACAGTGTTCAGTCATCAAACTTGCATCAAGGACAGACAGGCAAACTAATTTCAGAGGAGTGTATCAAGGACAATTCACCCACACTTTATCATAGCAAATAGCTGGGTTTGGACAGAGCTGCCCAATTAAACACATGTAATCTGAGAACAAATGACATGGCAACTCTACAAACAGGAAGAGAAAGAGAAAAAAAATATGGCATACAAAAAGCACATGAAGAAACCAATCTGGAAAAAAACATAGCCCAGAAAATAAAAGCAGATTCCCTATAAATATGTGAATCTAATAAAATAAGACCTCAAAGACAAGATGATTAAACAATAAAATGTTATGAAAAGGGAGATCATAGGGCTAAGAAAAAAGTGAGAAAAACAACACAAAATCACTACAAATCTAGTTTAAAAAAAAAAAAGCAAGAAATAGATGTGACTAAAAATTGACTTACTAGTATAATGACACCAAAGCAGAGAAAAACATAGGACACGCAAGCAAATAAAAAGAAAAAAAGACAATGGATATGAAGGGCAAATGTAGACTATATACATCATAAGGAACTTGATGGCCCAAATACAGAGCACCTAAGAAATGGAATAGAAAAAAGCATTGAGATACAAAAAATTTCCATGAAATTCAGGAAGAACTGAATCTGAAGATCGAAGGGACATATCATGTAATGGGGAAAACTGGTATAGAACTGTTGACATTGACCTATAACATGATTACATTATTCAGTTCATGAAGAAAAGTTCTTCAGGTACTCAGGCAGGAAAAGCAAATCATGTGCAAGAAGGAATATGAGGCTGGCTTCAAGCCTTTACGCATTAGTCAATAGAATATCTTCATTGTTTTGAAGAAAAGAAAATAAAACTCAAAGATATTTTTGCAGCAAAATTATCTATCAATCATAAAGACTATAGGCAGACATCACAAGCATGAGAGAATTTAGGGTAAATAGTATATGTGACCGTTTGAATTTAGTGAATCCCTAAAAGAAAAAGCTAGTTTTTGAACTAATCTATTCCTGTGGGTGTGGCATCCTTTTGATTGGATTACACCAGTGAAGCGTGACTAAGGTTGAGTCTCTGCCTTCTTGCTGTGGTCTGTTATAAACAGAGACACAGAGAGAGAGACACACAGAAAAAGGAAGCCACCATTTTGATCCAGACGTGAGATAAAGGACTCCAGGTTCACCCACAGCTAAGCTCAAGGAAAGGACTACTGAGAGGCTCAAGGAGAGATGACTGATCAGCCACAGCTGAGTTCAAGGAGAAAGCAGAGCGAGACTGGCAGACTTGCTGTCTTGTCTGATTGTCACACAGTGGGGTGCTAGGCTCACCAGTAGCTGACTTTGGTGAGAAAGCATCTCTGATGGTACCTTGATTTGGACATTTCTGGCTTAGGAACTGTAAGTTTTCACCCTAAATCAAATCTCCATTATAAAAGCCAGCCCATTTCTAGTACTTTGCATTGGCAGCCCTGTGGCAAACTAAGACAATGCCCTTAGTTTGCTCTTCTTAAAAAAAAAAACCTGACAATAAAATTTAGGAAACCAAAAAATTAGTCAAAATAAAGAACTCAAGCACAGAGAAGCTGTGCTAAAAGGGCTGACAGTGAATATTAAATCCATTCAAATATGAACTGGGTGAGCATTGAGTGATGAGCATTGAATCCATTCAAATGACTAGGGAAGTTATTTTTATAGAACAGTGTAAATGTTAATAAACGCTGGCGAAGTACAGATTATATCAACAACTAAAATGGACAAATCAGGGAAAAGTAGCAAAAGCAAAAATCCTACTCAAAAGAAAAAAATATATTATTGTGCATTTTCTTTTAATAGTTTTATAGATATTTTTCCAACTATTTAGGTTTTTAACCCATCTGAACCTATGCTTGTGAAATTAGAAATCTAATTTTTCCCAATAGATAATGAATTTTTCCTGCATTGTTTATTGTAACATACATCCTTTTCTACCGATTTAAAATGTCACTTTTTCATGTACTGAATTTTCATATATACATGGTTGTATGAATCTAATTGCCTTTTACTAGCACACAACTTCACTATTATTCACATTAATTTTTTTAATGTTCAATTTATTTTTTCCTTTCTTTTCAGAAAGCTGCCTATTGAACAATTCTATTATTTGACACAAAACAAAAAAAGTGACATCTATGGAAATGATTCCTTGTAAGTTTGGGTTTCCTTTTTCCTTATATGAATTCAAATAATATTTTTAAGTGAAAATGAGTTATATGAGAAATACAAAGCTCAAAATGAAGACTTGTAGGGCAACAAAATCGTTCATCCTTTTTTCAAAGGCAATTAATACCAGAAACCAAGACCAACAAAATAAAATAAACCAAATAATAATAATAATAATAATAGTTTCTGGCATTTAACCCAGTCAGGAAGAAAGAGGGCAACTTAGAATAGTAATTTTATAAGAGATTTATACAGGTCATCTTGGTCCATTTCTCTGCCTTTGACCTATTTAACCCAGAGTAAGAATTTGTTTGATTTTTTAAAAGGTTCATAGAAAATGCCACAGCAGCCCTCAACAAAGTTTTTAATCAGAATTTTATGACAAAGCAATTTGTTATGACTGTCTACAAATAGCTCCATAAAATGCTCCCTAAGGCTTCTCTTTTTTGCATAAAACACATTGTTAATTTATCCTTTGCTTAGAGGTGTTATTTTCCTCTATATTAAATTATTTTTTTACTCTTTGAAATAGTTTGTAATGTATATTAAAAATAAAAGCTTAGTTTTTAATTTTCAGATAAAGATAAAACACTGAAAGCATCGAGATAACAATAAAAATTTCACTTCTTTACCTTTCGTTATTAGAATTGTTAGGAATCTTTATAGTTAAGATGTTAATACAGAGTATAGCCACTAGGGGGAGGCAAAGAGACATGAAATTTGTGGTTGCCAGGCCATATCCCTTTGGGATTACTTTGGAAGAACTTTGCAAAACAAATGTGGAGTGTATCAGCAAAATTAATGGCTTGGTTCAGGCAAGTAGGTGGTCAATCTCTGAGCTTTTGTTATTTTGATTTTATCCTTTCACATTTTGAGCTTATTAAAAAATTTTCCTTGTTTCAAATTTTTAAAAAATATTTTATTTTCTTTTTGGATGTTATCAGTTTTAGGCATATACTTGTCAATATCATAGCTAAATTTGTCACTTGAGAACAATTTTAGATTTCTATCTAATTTAATGTTTTATATATAGTTGCCAATTTAGTAACACTCCATCCCTTGGATTCCTATATTTATCACCCCTCCCCATCCCCCATCTCAACCAGAAATATAGCTGGAAGACAAGACATGCTTTTTTTAGTACTAAGCTCATAAATCAAGTCCAAGTAAGAAAGATTTAAATCTTTTATAGTTCATGTAAATTGTGTGTTTATAATATGTTATAGGATAATAAAATTGTTTGGCTTATATTTCACTTGCTTGTGAATTTCATCTCTCATAGAGGAAAATATAATAAAACCAAACACTGTTTAATTTTCCTGATCTTTGCTATGAAATTTATATCATCCTGTTCCTTTTTCATGGCTGAAATCTTTCAGAATCTTATTTGCACAGGGTGAAACTAATTACTGCAATCAAACATAAGTGGATGACTATCTCTCTCTAGTGTGAACTTTGTTCCAGGGCTGCAGTGTAAGTCCTAGGCCTTCAAGGTTCAAGAGTGATTTGTAAACACAATCATGGAATGAACTGCTTCCAAAAAGGCCTGCCTCTGGGAACTGGGTTCATTTTGTTGTAGGCTCTCTGTTGACTGACCAAATTTTACTATCATGAGTATGAGCAACCTGGGCAAAGAGAGAGCATGCATGGTATTTAGGTGCCCTCTCCAACCAGGTCACTCGTCAGGTCATGTGAGTGCACCACGTGTGTTCTGTCAGGCTTCCTCCCAGCTCTGTGGCTACTGCCCCATGCGAGAGGGCTTGTCAGTAAGAGCCACAGCTCTAGGGTCATCAGAGGCAGTCAGCCCCTGTTCCTTGCTAAGCAAGAAATGAGAAAAGGTTGGCGAGCGGGGCTAACGTTAGAATAAGTGGGATGGGAAAAAATGATCAGTAGACAATTTAGATATGGAAATATCAAATTTCCTACCTTGTCAATGTTCAGTATTCCAGAAAGTCAATCAAGAATATTATCTGAATACACTGTAGTTTGAAAATGGGACATAGCTTTTTTCTTAAGCAAATTTCTAATAGGAATGCAAACTTTAAAAAATTATAATTTGTTTCCTGTTTTTATTCCAGGCTTCCCAAACCACCTAATTCAGCAGTAGAGTAAGTATACAAATTATATTTTCCTTCCCTGTTAGAATCAAGAAAAACTATTGGCATTCCCTATGGCTTAGACAAGTTTGGGGACAAGTGAGACTTTTCATAAAAGTTTTTTTTTTTTTAAAAAAAAAACAATTGAGAGGAGAGGCTAGTACAAGTCGAGGGTAACAGTATTATTTATTTCTCCCAGTTCTTTCCCCTGTCAATCTTCTTTTAATAATTTTTAAAATTTTAAAACAGTTTAGATTTACAGAATTATTGCAAAGATAGTACAGAGTTAACATACACCCCACATCCAGTTTTCCCTGATATGAACATCTTACATTAGTAGGATGTTGTTGTTTTTTTTCGGTCATAATTTAACCAATATTGATACATTATTAACTAAAGTCCATATTTTATTCAGATTTCCTCAGTTTTGCCAGGATATTATATTACATTTTGTCATCATATCTCTTTCGGTTCCTCTTAAGTTATGACAGCTTCTCAGACTTTCCTTGTTTTTGATGACCTTGACAGTATTGAGAAGTACTGGTCAGGTATTTTGTAGAATTTCCTTCATTTGGGATTTGTCTAATGTTTTTCCTCATGATTAGACTGGGTGATGCATTTTGGGGAGGAAGACCACAGAGATAAGGTGCCATTCTTTATCTCACATCAAGGTTACGTGCTGTCAGCATGACTTACTACCGATGGTGTAGACCCCGATTACCTGGCTGAGGTGGTGTTTCTCGGGTTTCTCCACTGTAAACTGATACTCCCACCTCCCAGTTTTCCATACCTTACTATTTGGAAAAAATATGCAGCCCACACTTAAGGAGAGTTGTGCTTCACCTCCTTGAGGGCAAAGTATCTACATAAATTATTTAGAACTCTTCTGCTTGGGAGATTTCTTTGTTCTCTTCTTTTTATTCATTTATTCAGTCACTTGTTTACTTCAGTATGGGCTCGTGGATATTTATTTTGTACTTTGCTTTATAATTCGATACTGCTTTCTTTGTGTTGCTCAAATTGGTCATTAGGAGCTCTTTCCCCTTGGCTCCTTTAACCCTTAATATACCCATCATTGTGGTTGGTTGGTTGTTTTGTTTTGTTTTGTTTCCTGAGTATTTTCTTAGTTTTTGGCACTACAAGATACAGCATATTCATCTTGTACATTTCCTACCCTAGTCCTAGAATCAGCCATTTCTCCAAGATCTGGACACAAGGAATGCGGGGTGCTACTGAAATCCCCTACCAATTTGAACTGGAAATATTAAAATGACTTTAAAAAATTGTATTTCAGTTAAAGCAAGGATCTGTTTTAAAGGCTATTAAAATTGAGGTCTAGGTTTTTTTAGTTTTTGTTTTTTAAGAAAATATTTAAGAACCCTTGTTTGGACTTTTCAAATTTTCTTCTTTTCTGTTGGGGCACTTTTCTCAGACTCACCGTTCTGCCTGTAGCCCAATAAAGTTCCAAAGCCTTCTCCTTTGACCTAAACACCTCAAACATCCCCTTCAAAAGGTTGTGAAACATCTTGTAGAGTACTGGATTCAGAGACAGCCTATGCCTCTAACTGAATGAGTCATAAAAGAGAAACCTAATTCCTTCATTTGAATGTGTATGTGTTTAAAAGAATGTTTGGTATTCTGCTTTTTCCTTATTATTTTCTCTGTATTATCCTCTTTGGGTTCTGAAGACAAAGTGAAAAGTAATCTTTATAGGTTTTTAAAGGTATAATTTTTTTGACAAACAAAAATAACCTTTGCAACATATACATGAAATTGAATAAAACTCATACATGAATCAAGACACACAAAGTCCATGGCTTTCAAGACTTAGAGTAAAATATATTTCCTAAAATATTACCAGATATAACTTTATACTATTTGCTAGGAAATATAAATTTCTGGAATCTAGGGGAAAAATGATTTCCGCCTCTATCCCAAGTGATAAGAATTCATTGAGGCCTTTCCCTCCTTTCCTACTTCCCACTCCTTCTTCAGGAAGCTAAAATTATGGCTGCAAACCAGAACAGTAGATTCTAAGGTCTATATTTGCAAATTTACTTCCTATCAAGGGATCCAGACATGAGTAGGAAATAGTTTATGGAATTTGGGTTTTTTTTATCTTTTTATTTTAAAGTAATTTCTAACTACAATAAAGTTGCAAGAATGATACAAGGGGGAAGCGGATGTGGCTCAAATGTTTGGGCTCCCATCTACCATATGGGAGGTCCAGGGTTGGATTCCCAGGGCCTCCTGGTGAAAAGCAAGCTGGCCTGAGCGGAGAGTTGGCCCTCATGGAGAGCTGGCCCGCACGGGGAGCTGGTGTAGCAAGATGATACAGCAAAAAAGAGACACACAAGAGAGTCAGTGAGAGACACGCAGATCAGGGAGCTGAGGTGGTGCAGGAGATCGGGCACCCTCTCTTCACTCCAGAAGATCCCGAGATCGGTTCCCGGTGCCGCCTAAAGAGAAGACAAGCAGACACAGAGGAACACACAAGAGCAGACTGCGAGCACAAAACATTGGGGGTGGGAGGTAAATAAATAAATAAATCTTTTGGGAAAAAAAATGATACAAGGAACTCTCATATACCCTTTGCCTAGATTCACTACTTTACATTTTGGCCCACTTACTTTATGTCTGTGTCTGACTGTGTCTTTGTCTGTATTCATGTGTTATCTATCTATCATCTGTCAATCATCTATGCATTTTTAGAACAGGTTGGAGACGTTGTGCCTATCACATCTAACTACTTTAAGCATGAATTTCCTAAGAACAGGGCTTTCTCTTACCTAATTACAGTATAGTTATATTATTTCCCATTCTAGGATCATCTTAGCCCACCTTTTAACGATTGGAGGAAAGAGTGAGCAACACTGATTTGTGAGTGCCTGCTGGACACCAGGCACAGCACCAACGCCCTTGACATATGTTGGGGCATTTCCCCTTCCAAATGGCCCTGTGAAATCCATTTTTCATTTCCCCTCTTTTACAAATGAACAAACTTGGACCTGGAGAAATTCAGTGTCTTGCCCAGAGCCCCCAGTTAGTCCCTGGGGGAGCCGACTCACAGATCTCTTCCACTGCCCTAACACTGGAGCCCGGAGACTGTAAAGCACACACTTGTCATGGGTCTCTCTGCAGCGAGGCACCAGGTCCAAGTGTCTTTAGTTCATCTCACTGTGTCACTCAGCTGTTCTGGGCACTGTGGAAGCAGAATCACCCAGGGCACAGCAGAGCTCATAAGCAAGGCGCTCACTGCCTATAACTTCTCTTCAGTCCTATAAAGACACAAACAAGCATGTCCGGAAGCTGAACATACTTGTGAACATATACATGGTTCAATAGCTGGGTCACACACAGAGAGAGGACAGACATTATATGCTTGGGGACAGGGAGTGGGAAAGACACATGTTTCCTGTTTATGCCAAGCACGGTTGGGGAAAGTTATCATTATCCTGGATCTTATGGTTAGCTTGGCAAGGCTTCTGGGAGGAGTAGAACCTTAGAACTTAGAGCCAAATAAGCATAGATATTTTACAGCTGGAAAGGACTTTTGACACAGAGGCCACCCCCCTCATTCCATACGTGGGGAGACCAAGGCCCTGAAAGGGAAACTGGCTTGCCCCATCATACACCTAGTCAGTGACTGAGCTGGGACTAGACCCCAGATCCTCTGACTCAGGTTCTTTCCACTACAGCTGGGAGTCCTTAGCTTTTTACAGCCCCAACCCCCCTTTATTATTCACTCCTCCACTCTCAGCTGCTGCTGTCCTGGATTCCATATTTGGAAAAATTATGTCTGCCAAAGTGCTTCTATTAATGTGTAATTAATTAGTTACCCATTTTTATTTTTGTTTTTTATCTTTATTTATTTTTAAAGCAATTTTATTGAGATATATTCACATACCACACACTCCATCTAAAGCGTACATCCAGTGGCTTTTGGTATAATCACAGAGTTATGCATTCATCACCGCAATCAATCTTAGAGCATTTTCATTACTCCAAAAATAAAAACCCACTACCCCTTAGCTCTCACCTCTCAATCCCTCTATTCTTCCCCTGCTGTACATAATTGCTAATCTAATTCTATCTCTGTACATTTATTTATATTTACAGTTTATATAAATGAAGTAAAAAAATATGTAGTACTTTATGTCTGGTTTCTTTCACTTAGCATAATTTTTAACATAACTGATGGAAACGTATTAATATATTAATATTCACTACAGTTCATAGTTTGCTTTAGGTGTATTTTTGCCCATATATCGCCCTACTAACATTTTGTAATATTAACATACATTTGTTCTAGTTCATGGAAGAACATTCTTAACATGTACTACTGACCACACTCATCGTCCACAACAGGGTTCACTATACTATACAGTCTCATGTTTCATCCTCTTAACTTTCCTTCTAGTGGCATACATGACCCTAAATTTCCCTTTTCAACCACAGTCATACCCACATACCACTACTATTAATTACATTCACTCTAATGTGCTGTCTTTACCTCCATCCGTTTCCAAACATTTACAATCGACCACATTACAAATTCTGTACAAATTAAGCATCAGCTCCCCATTCTCTACCCTCATTCTATCTTTGGTGACCTATATTCTAGCTATTAGCTGCATGGATTTGCTCATTATATTTGTTCCATTTTAGTGAGGTCATACAATATTTGTCCTTTTGTGTCTGGCTTATTTCACTCAACATAATGTCCTCAAGGTTCATCCGTGTTGTCACATGCATCAAAACTTCATTTCTTCTTATCTTCTTATATCTGAATAATATTCCATCGTATGTATATACCACATTTTGTTTATCCATTCATTGGTGGATGGACATTTGGGTTGTTTCCATCTTTTGGCAATTGTGAATAATGCCACTGTGAACATTGGTGTGCAAATGTATGTTCACATCCCTGCTTTCAGTTCTTCTGAGTATATACCTAATAGTGGGATTGCCAGATTATATGACAGTTCTGTATTTAGCTTCCTGAGGAACCACCAAATAGTCTTCTACAGCAGCTGTACCATTTTACATCCCCACCAAGAGTTAGTAAGTGTTCCTATTTCTCCACATCCTTTCCAACACTTGTGGTTTTCTGATTTTTTAACAGTGGCCATTCTAGAAGGTGCGAATGATAATCTCATTGTACTTTTGATTTCCATATCCCTAATAGCCAGTGATGTTGAGCATCTTTTCATGTGCTGTTTAGCCGTTTGTATTTCCTCTAAGGAATAATGACTATTCAAGTCTTTTATCCATTTTTTAAATATAATTTTACTAAAGTATATCATTCATACATGAATATACAGAAACAATAAGTGTAAAGCAAAAGTTGTAAAAAAAAAACACCCCACCACCAACACCTTGTACTGTTGTGAAACATTTGTTACAAACTATGAAAGAGCATCATCACAATATTATTATTTTCATGAGAGAACGTTCTCATATTCGTTCTCTTAACCACAGTCCCTATCACTATGGTTACCAAATATTTTCTCCCTTTGAGTAGGCTGCCTTTTTTGCTTTCTTGACAAAGTCTTTTGAGGAACAAAAGTGTTTAATTTTGAGGAGGTCCCATTTATCTATTTTTACTTTTATTGATAGTTCTTTATCCATTTTGAGTGGATTTTTGTATATGGATTGAGATACAGGCCTCCATTCTTTTACATATGGATATCTAGTTTCCCAGCACCATTTGTTGAAGAAACTATTCTTTACCTATTGAGTGGACTTGCCACCCTTGTCAAAAATCAGATAACCATAAACATGAGGGTTGTTTTCAGAATTCTCAATTCCATTCCCTTGGTCTGTATGTCTGTCCTTGTGCAAGTACCATGCTCTTTTCATTACTGTGGTTTTGTAATAAGTTTTAAGATCAGGAAGCATGAGCCTACAACTTCATTCTTCTTTGTCAAGATGACTTTAGCTATTCAGGGTTCCTTACACTTCCATACGAATTTAATGATTAGCTTTTCCATTTCGGCAAAGAAGGCTGTTGAAATTTGGGATGCAGGGTGAGGAGGTACTGGGAATTGAACCCGGGACCTCGTGCATGCAAAGCAGGAGCTCACCGACTGAGCTACACCTATTCACCAAGGCTGTTGGAATTTTGATTGGGATTGCATTGAATTGGTAAATCACTGAGTGGAATTGGCATCTTAACAATATTGTCTTCCAACCATGAACATGGCATGTCCTTCCATTTATTAAGGTCTTTTAGCAATGTCTTGTAGTTTTCTATGTACAAATCCTTTATAAACTTGGTTAAGTTTATTCCTAGATATTTGATTCTTTTAGTTGCTATTTTTTTTTAAAAGATTTATTTATTTTATTACATATCTCCCCTCCCCACCGCTGCGGCGACGCGCGGAGACTGGTCACTGCGCAGGCGCGGCTTTCCCCGCTTGTGGGCGGCTTCTGCTTCCATTCACGGCCGGCTCTCAGTTCGTGGGTGGCTGGCTGCGCTCCATTCACGGGCAACCTGCCCTGCCGTGGCGGCTTTTGCCCTGGCCACGGTGGCTCTGGCCCGCCCATGGCGGCTTGCCATTCTCAAGGCGGTCTGCCCGCTAGGAGAGGTCCCTGGGAACCGAACCCAGGGCCTCCCTTGTGGTATGCCGGCGCCCTTATCCACTGGGCTATCCAGCCGGCCCCTTAGTTGCTATTTTAATATAATTTTTTTTTCTTGATTTCTTCTTCAGGTTGTTCATTACTCATGTTTAGAAAATGCTGAGGGGCCGGCTCGATAGCCCAGTGGATAGGGCGCCGGCATACCACATGAGAGGCCCCGGGTTCGGTTCCCGGGGACCTCTCCTAGCGGGCAGACCGCCTTGAGAATGGCAAGCCGCCATGGGCAGGCCAGAGCCGCCATGGGCAGGGCAAAAAGCTGCCACGGACGGGGCAAAAAGCTACCACGGGCAGGGCAGGTCGCCCGCAAATGGAGCGCAGCCAGCCACCCGCGAACTGAAAGCCGGCCATGAATGGAAGCAGAAGCCGCCCACAAGCGGGGAAAGCCGCACCTGCGCAGTGACCAGTCTCGGCGCATCGCCGCAGTGGGGGGGAAGGGGAGATATGTAATAAAATAAATAAATCTTTAAAAAAAACAAGAAACTGCTGATTTTGCATGTTGACCTTGGACCCTACCATGTTACTGAAATTTTTTTATTGGTTTATTGGTCAGGTAGCTTTGTTGTGGATTTTTCAGGAATTTCTATATATAGGATTATGTCATCTGCAAATAGGAAAATTTTTCTTTCTTTCTTTCCAAGGTGGCTGCCTTTTATTTCCTTCTCTCACCTAATTTCTCTGGCTAGAACTTCTAGTACAGTGCTGCCTAACATAGGTGACACAGAGCATCCTTGTCTTATTCCTGATCTTAGAGGGAAAGCTTTGGGATCGAATGTGGCTCAAGCAATTGAGCACCTGCTTCCCCCATGAGAGGTCTGGGATTCGGTTGCCAGTGCCTCCTTAAAAACAAACAAACAAACAAACAAAAAACAACGAGCAAACAAACGAAAAGGCCAACTCAGGGAAGCCGATGTGGCTCAGTGGTTGAGTGCCAGCTTCCCACATAAGAGGTCCCAGGTTCAATCCCCGCCCTGGTAAATTAAAAAAAAAAAAAAGAGGGAAAGCTTTCATTCTTTCACCATTGAATACGGTATTTCAAATATACCCTTTATGGCCCGGCTAAATAGCTCAGTGGATAAGAGGGCCAGTGTACCACATGGGAGGCCCCGGGTTTGGTTCCCGGGGACCTCTCCGAGCGGGCAGACGGCCTTGAGAAAGGCAAGCCACCGTGGGCAGGGCAAAGCCTCCGTAGGCAGGGCAGAGAGCCGCCACGGGCAGGGCAGAGCCCCCACAGGCATGGCAAAGTCACCCGTGAAACACGGAGCTGCCGCCTGCGAAGCGGAAGCCGGGCAGCCCACAAAAACATGGAGGACTGCTGCCCGCAGAACATGGAGCGGAGCCGACCGTGAAAACGGAATGGAGCCACCCACAAACGGAGCAAGCCGCCGCCGCGGAGGGCCAACTCGGCGCGTCGCCGCAAAGATGGAGACAAGAAGCAGGCATAGAAAAAAAACACAGAAGAATGGACACACAGCAAAAGCAAGCAGAAGGTGGGGGGGAATGTAATAAAAATAAATAAATAAATAAATAAATAAATAAATAAATAAATACCCTGTCTTTGTTTAAATATATATATATATATATATATATATATATATATATATATATACACCCTATATATACCCTTTATAATGTTGAGGCTGTTTCCTTCTATTTCTAGTTTTCTAAGTGTTTTTATCAAGAAGCAGTGCTGGATTTTGTCAAGTTCCTTTCTGCATCAGTTGACATGGTCATGCGTTTTTTCTCCTTCGCTCTATTAATGTTGTGTATTACATTAATTGAATTTCTTATTTTAAACCACCCTGCATACCTGGGATAAATCCCACTTGATCATGATGCATGAATCTTTTTATGTGCTGTTGCATTCAGTTTGCTAGTATTTTGTTGAGGATTTTTACATCTATATTCATAAGCGATATTGTTCTGGAATTTTCCTTCCTTCTGTTCTTTTTACCTGGCTTTGGTTTGAGGATGATGTTGGTCTCATAGAATGAGTTAGGGAGTGTTCTCTCCTTTTCATATTTTTGGAAGAGTTTGAGCAGGATTGGTGTTAATTCATCTTTGAATGCTTGGTAAAATTCACCTGTGAAACCATCTAGTCCTGGGGTTTTCTTTTTTTTTTTTTTTTCTTTCTTTTTTCTTTTTTCTTTTTTTTTTCTTTTTTCTTTTTTAAAAAGATACTTAGATTACATAAATGTTACATAAAAAAATATAAGGAATTCCCCTATACCCCACTCCCTACACCTACCACATTTTCCCACATTTTCCCACATTTCCCACATTAGTGTGGTACATCGTTACAACTGATGAACACCTTTTGGAGCATTGCCACTAAACATGGATTATAGTTTACATTGTAGTTTACACTCTCTCCCGCTCAATTCTGTAGGTTATGGCAGGATATATGATGGCCTGTATCTGTCATTGCAATGTCATTCAGGACAATACCCAGGTCCCAAAAATGCCCCCATATTCCTAGGCTTTCCTTTATTGGAAAGTTTTTGATTACTGATTCAGTCTCTCTCCTAGTTATTGGTTTGTTGAGATCTTGTATTTCTTCTTGAGTCAGTGTAGGTAGTTTATGTGTTTCTAGGAATTTGTCCATTTTATATAATCTAATTTATTGGCATATACTTGTTCATATTATCCACTTATAGTCTTTTTATTTCTGTTGTGGTCAGTAATAATGTCCCCCTTTTCATTTCTGATTTTAGTTACTTGCATCCTCTCTTTTTCTTTCTTTGTCAGTCTAGCTAAGGGTTTGTCAATTTATTGATCTTTACTAAGAACCAACTTTTGGTTTTGTTGATTCTATTTATTTATTTTCTATTTCAATAACTCTGCTCTGATCTTTATTTCTTTCTTTCTCCTGGCTTTGGCTTTAGTTTGTTCTTCTTTTTCTAAATCCTCCAGTTTTGAGGGTTGGTCTCTGATTTGAGATATTTCTTCTTTTTAAATGTTAGCATTTAGAGCTATAAATTTCCCTTCAGCATTTCCTTTGCTGCAACTCATAAGTTTTTGGTATGTTGTGTTGTCATTTTCAATTGCCTCAAAATATTTCCTAACTTCCTTTGTGATTTATTCTTTGACCCATACATTGTTTGAGTACATTGTTTAATTTCCACACATTTGTAAATTTTCCATTTCTCCCTGTAATTGATTTCTACAATTTTAAAATTTATTTATTGAGGCTTATTTTGTGACCTAACATATGGAATAAACTGGGGAATGAGCCATGTGCCAAGAGAAGAATAGGTATTCTGCTGCTGTTGGGTGAAGTGTTGTATATATGTCTGTTAGATCTAGATGGCTTAAAGTATTCAAGACTTCTATTTCTTTTTTATTTTCTTTCTAGATGTTCTATGCATTATTGAAAGCGGGATATAGAAATCTCCTACTTTTAATATAGAACCATCATTTTCTCCCTTCCATCCTGTCAATATTTGCTTTATATACTTTGGGGCTCCAGTGTTAATTCCATATATATTTATAATTATTATGTCTTTTTATTGACTTGACCCCTTTATCACTATATAATGACATTCTTTATCCCTCATATCAGTTTTTGACTTAAAGTCTATTTTATGTGAAATTGCTATAAATATCCTGGCTCTCTACTGGTTACAACTTGCATGGAATATTTTTCCCTCCTTGCACTTTCAACCTACTTATATCTCTGACTTTAGCATGAATTTTTATAAATAGCATATAGTTGGATCATGCTTTTTTTCCCCTAGAATAATAAAAAATATTTTACTAAAACATAAGATTTACAGAAGCTTCCAGACAAGTTATACAAAATAGTTACAAGGTTTTTTTTGAAGAGAGGATCCTATATGTGTGGGTTTTTTTTTTAAAGATTTATTTTCTTTATCCATTTTCTCCCCACCCCCTTGTTCTTTGCATTTGCTGTGT
>PVKH010004701.1:8703-23102 GCA_004027955.1 Chaetophractus vellerosus | reverse complement strand
CATCAGCTTGTTGTCTTCTTCAGGAGGTACCAGCAACCTCTGCTCCCCACTTTGTTGTGTCTCTCATTATGTTCCCTCTTCTTGTATCTCTTGTTGTGTTAGATTGCCACACCTGCCTGTTGCACCAGTTCACTGTCTTCTTTAGGAGGCACTGCGATCTGAACCAGTGACCTCCCATGTGGTAAGTGGGAGCCCAGTTACCTGAGCCACATCCACTTCCTTGGGCCATACTCTTTTACAAATTTTGATGAGTTATAACATGGCCTGTATTCATCATAGCAAGATCTTGTAGAACACTTCCATCACCCCCAAAATACCCCATGTTCCATCTATTCCACTAATCTCTCTTCCTCCCCTCGGGACTGATGGCAATCAACAGGCTTCACTCCTTGAAGGACAAGATTCATAGTTACTTGCAAAAACGCTAAGGGCTTGACACACTGGCCTGTCCTCTCTGATTAGGCACCGCCCATGCTTTTGGGAGACTACCAACCCTCTATTTGAGAACATAGTGGGCCTCCCCAGGATGGGAGTCCACCACCTTCATGCTCATTATGTGGGTCTCTACCCACTGATGTAACACAATATGACAAGATGAATACTCACTCCCTAGAAGCCTGCCCCAGGTGCACCCTGTCCTGAATGCCCCCCTCATCCAAACCCTAAACCAGTAACCTTCCCCCGCCATATTTGCCAAATGAGCATTCTCAACATCGTAGTTTCAATGACATACTGCCAATCCCTAGTGCTCACATGCTCCCCGCCCCATCCCTCCCACCAGTTTAATGGATAGCCCATCCCCACCATATCCCCTTGACAACCCAGCACCATCCAATCCAATAGTATCACTGCATCACTCTCATGCCCCTCCACTACAAAACTATACACTTCCACCTTGTCATAGATTTCACCCATATGGGCGTTGATTCACAACCTTCTTCTCCTTTTCTATTACCTGTAAACTTATCTTCCAGACTCTAGTTCTGTAAGTCTGCTCAATTTGCTTAATTCATACCAGTGAAGTCATGTCATATTTGTGCTTCAGTGCCTGGTTTGCTTCACCTAACATAAGGTCCTCAAGATTCATCCATGTTATCCTGTGTGTTAATACTGTATTCCTTTTTACTGCTGAGTAATATTCCATTGTGTGTGTGTGTGTATCACAATTTGCTTATCCATTCATCTGTTGAAGGACATTTGGGTTGAATCCAACTTTTGGCAATAATGAATAATGTTGTTATGAACATTGGTGTGCACATATCTGTTTGTGTACTTGCTTTCAGTTCTTCTGGGTATATACCCAGCAGTGGAATTGCTGGATCATAGGGCAGTTTTACAGTTAGTTTTCTGAGGAACCACCATACTGCCCTCCACAATGGTTGTACCATTCTACATTCCCACAAGCAGTGGATGAAGGTTCCCATTCTTCCACATACCCTCTAACACTTATAGTCCTCTGTTTTTTAATAGCTGCCAGTCTAGTACATGTAAGATGATATCACATTGTAGTTTTGATTTGCATTTCTCTAATAGCTAGTGATGTTGAGCATCTTTTCATGTGTGTTTTAGCCATTTGGATTTCTCCTTTTGAGAAGTGTCTATTCAAATCACTTGTCCATTTTTTATATGGGTTGTTTGTCTTTTTATTGACATAAAGGAGTTGAAACTACTAATCATACCTGTTCAAACAAATCTCCTTGATCAATCCAATTAGATGGCTAAACAAATTACAAATACTAAGAAGAACTTCGATGAGCACAAAGAATTTGAAAGCATATATAGAAAAAGGCAGATCTTATGTGAATGAAAGGCTCAATAAATGAAATTAAAATACACTGGATTCATATAACAGCAGATTGGAGGAGGCAGAAGAAAGAATTGGTGTGTTTGAGAACATGGCCTCCAAAAGCAAACATAAAAGGAACAGATGAAGGAAAGAATGGAAAAAATTGAACATGGTCTCAGCAAATTAAATAACAGCAGGAGATGTGCAAAACCAAGACAGAAGGAATATTTGAAGAAATAATGGTAGAAAATTTCCCAACACTATTGAAAGACATAGATATACATGTCCAAAAAGCACAACATACTCCCATCCAAGTAAATCTAAATACACCAAATCTGAGACACATATTAATCAGAATGTAAAATGCCAAAGACAAAGAAAATTCTGAGAGCAGCAAGATAAAAGCAATGCTTAACATGAAAGGGAAACCCAATAAGATTAAGTGCCAATTCCTCATCAGAAACCATGGAAGCAAGAAGGCAGTGGTATGATATATTTAAGATAATGCAAGAGAAAAATTTCCAAACAAGAATCTTATATCTGGTAACCTTGTCTTTCAAAAATGAGGGTGAGTTTAGAATATTCACAGATAAACAAGAAGTGAGAGAGTTTAAAACAAAGAGAATGGCATTGCAGGAATTACTAAAGGGTTTGCTACAGTCAGAAAAGAAAAAAAAAACAGGAGAGAGAGGCTTGGAAGAAAGTCTAGAAATGAAGATTATACCTGGAAAAGTAAATAATGTCTCAAAATAATGGTGAAAATAAAATATGACACATAAAACTCAAAGGACAAAATGGGTGAAATAAGAATTGCCTTTACAGTAATAACATTGAATGTTAATGGATTATATTCCCCAATCCAAAGACACAGACTGGCAGAATGGATAAGAAAAAATGAGTCATCTATATAGTGTCTGCAAGAGGCTCACCTTAGGACCAAGGATACCAACACATTGAAAGTGAAAGGGTGTAAAATGATATTCCACAAAAGTAGTAACCAAAAAAAAAAAAATTCAGAATAGCTATACTTACATCTGATAAAATAGACTTTAAAAGACATTAGCAATGCCCAATTTGAGGAGGGAGACTGGAAAAAATTCCACTTACAATAGCGATTACAAGAATCAAATATTTAGCAATAAACTTAACCAAGGATGTAAAGCATTTGTATTTGGAAAACTATGGTGCACTGTTAAAAGAAATAAAGACCGAAATAATAGGTAGAACATTCCATGTTCATGGATTGGAGGACCAAATATCATTGAGGTGAAAATTCTACTCGAATTGATATACAGATTCAATGCAATCCCGATAAAAGTTCCACCACCACTTTAAACAAATGGAAAACACAATTATCAAATTTATTTGAAAGGGCAAGGTGTCCCGAATAACCAGAAACATCTTAAAAAGCAAAAGCAAAGTTGGAGGACTTTCACCTCTGGACGTTAAATCATATTACTTAGCTACAGTGGTAAAAACAGCATGGTACTGTCATAAAGATAGACACATAGACCAATGGAACTGAATTGATGGTTCAGAAACAGACTGTCGTTTTTATGGTCAAGTGATTTTTGACAAGCCTGTCAAACCTGTCCAGCTCAGGCAGAACAGTTCATGCAACAAATGGTGCTGGGAGAACTGGATATCCATAGCCTAAATCACACATTATACAAAAATTAACCCAAAATGGATCAAAGACCTAAATATAAAAACTAGAACCATAAAACTTTTAGAAGAAAATGTAGGAAAATATCTTCAGGACCTGGAGGTAGCTGGTAGATTCTTAAAGGAGATAGAAAGGTTGAGATGGACTACTGATGCTTAATGTACATAGAAGTTTTACCTTTACTGTAAAGGTGTGGAAATGTATAGAGTTGATGGCAACACATGATAGTGAGTAACAGCTGGTTTATAAATGAGAATGTCGCTGGAAAGGGTAGCCTAGGCATGTAAATGTCAATTGAAAGAAAGCTAGAGAATAATCTAGGGGCTGAATAACACAGTAAACCCATAGTTGGGTGAGAATTGTAGTTGATGGTACAGATGCAAAAGTGCCCTTTGTGAGCTAGAGCTACAGCAGATGTTCATCACTATTGCAGGGTGGTGGGAATGTGGAGAAGCATGGGAAAAATAAAACTGGAGTGACCTATGGACTGTGATTAACAGCAATACTGCAATATTCATGCATCTATGCCAAAGATATACTGTGTTGCAAATGGGGGAGTATGGAAAAAGTGCACCAAATGTATGCTATGGACCATGTTTGGCGGTAGTACTCTGATGATATTATCTCACAATCTGTAACAAATGTTCAACCACAGAGTGGCATGTTGATGAACGGGTGTGATATGGGAATTCTACACGTGTGCATGATTGTTTTTTAGTTCACAACTTTTGTAATAAAAATATATTTGAAAAATACTAATAGGGTGTGTTGAGGGAAAATACACCAAATGTAAGATATGGACTATAGTCAGTAGTAAGATTTTGATGATATTCTTTCATAATATGTAACAAATGTCTCACAACAATGCAAGGTGTTGGTGATGGATTGATGTATGGGACACCTGTATGATGTTATGCATATTTGTTTTGTAAGTTCACATCTTTTACTATGCACTTATTGTTTATGTATATTCATATATGAGTGATACAAATATAATAGTTTATGTTGGGGGAAAATACACCAAATGTGGTGTACGTTGGTTAGTAGTGATATTTTGAGGATGCTCTTTCATCATTTGTTAAAAATGTTTCACAGCAATGCAAGGCATTCATTGTAGCGTGAGGTATGAGAGCCCTGTATGATGTTATGCATGTTTATTTTGTAAGTTCACAACTCTTTCTATACACTTATGGTTTATGTATGTTTATGTATGAGTGATATACTTCTATAAATTTATAAATGAAAGAAAAAGCCTTATTGGATATATGGTTTCCAAATATTTTCTCCATTTCCTTAGGCGCTCTTTTCACTTTCTTGATAATGTCCTTTGATGCCCACATTTTTAAAAACTTTGTCAAAGTCCTCTATCAATTTTTCTGTTCTTACTCATGTTTTTCAGGTAGTCTAAGAATTCATTGCCTAATTCAAGTTCCTGAAGATGATGTATATTTTATTCCAGGAGTTTTTAGTTTTAGTATATAGGTCTTTGACTCATTTTGAGTTAATTTTTGTATATGATGTGAGGTAAGGATTTTTTTTCCCTAATTGGTCTCAGTAGCTGTTTATTTAACTTTATTACTCTATTCTAAAACCATTGTCCATGAAGAGAAAGATTTGTAATATGACTGCTTTAAAATGGAGAGCTTATGTTCATAAAAATAAAAAAATAAAATGAAAAATCTGGTGATAAAATATGACCCGATATTACAGCACATCAAATTAGCATAGGAATAAGGTGCCTAAAACAGTTTTGTGCAGTAGGGATTCCACTACCTTTAAGTGGTTATATAGATTTTGATTTAAACTAATCAAACCTAAATAAAGTTGATGATTCAATTCCTCAGTCACAATAGCTAAGGAGAAACTGCCTGCCATGGCAGCTACACCCGTAAAGATCACTGTGACAGTTTGACTGCTAAAATCAGTGAAATAAACCCCACTTATTTCAGGAAATGAAGCAATCTGCCACAGCTAACATTTTCTTTTTTTTTTCAATGTCTACAAAATGCTCACTGCTACTTTATAACCAACTAAGAACTTCAAAATGTACTTGAAGGCCAATTAGAAAGTTTCCCCTACCACCGAAAATTTCACTCCAATAAAATGCTTACCAGAGATGGTCTTACTATATCTTCTGTGTTTTTTTCAACTTTTTAATTAGAGAAATTGTGTGGTTACAGAACCATCATGAATAAAATACAGGATTCCCATATACCCCCTCACCACCAACACCTTACATTGGTGTAGAATATTTGTTATAATTGATGATAGCACTTTTTAATAATTGTCCTTTTTAAAACAGTAGATATCATTGTTATAATTGAAAGATCATTAAAATGGTACCATTAACTATTTTCTATAGTTTACATAGGTGTATTTTCCATATACCACCTTATTATTAACACCTTGCATTAGGGTCCATACATTTGTTGTGATTCATTAAAGAACATTCTTGTATTTGTTATAATACATTAAAGGACCTTCTTGTATTAGCGATAGTGCATCGTCTATAAGAGGGTTTCGTGTATTACACAGTCCTGTGTTTTATCTTTTAATTTCTATTTGAGTAACATATGCAAACTAAGGTCACCCCCCGCTTTAACCACATTCACCTATATAATTCACTGTTGTTAGGCACACTCAATGATGCGCTACCATTACCACCATTCATTTCCAAACCTTTGCAATGAAACTAAATAGAAATTTTAAACAAATTAAGCATCAACTCCCTATTCTTTAACCCCAAACTATCCCCTGGTAACCTATATTCTAGATTCTAACTCTGAGAGTTTGCTTATTATGCTTAGCTCATATCAGTGAGATCTTGTAATATCTGTCCTTTTGGGTCTGGCTTATTTCACACAGCATATTGCCCTTAAGGTGCATCGATGTTGTCCAATGCATCAGGACTTCATTCCTATTTATGGCTGAATAATATTCCATTGTATACCACATTTTGTTTATCCATTAATCGAATGATGGACACTTGGGTGGCTTCCATCTTTTGGCAGTTGTGAATAATGCCACTAACAACATCCCTGTGAAAATATCTGTTTGTGTCCCTGCTTTCAATTCTACTGGGTATATACCTATTAGAGGGATTACCGGGTCATATGGTAATTAAATACTTAGCTTCCTGAGGAATTGACAAACTGTCTTTCACAGAGGCTGCACCATTTCACATTCCCACTAGCAATTAAGGAGTTTCCATATCCTCTCCAACACTTGTACTTTTCTGGTTTTTTTTTTTAATAGAAGCCTTTCTGGTGTGTGTGAAATATCTCATTGTGGTTTTGATTTGCATTTCCCTAATAGCTAGTGAAGTTGAGCGTCTTTGCTTGTGCTTTTTTTCTTTTTTGTGCATGTGCTTTGTAGCCACTGCTATTTCCTCTTTGGGAAAAAAGTCTATCCCAGTCTTTTGTCCATTTCTTGATTGGGTTATTTGTCTTTCTATTATTGAGTTGTAGGATATCTTTATATATTCTGGATATTAAAATCTTATTGGAAATGTGATTTACAAACATTTTTGTCCATTGAGCAGGCTGTTTTTCACTTTTGTAAAACGTGCTTTGAGGAAAAAACATTTTAGTTTTAAGCAGATCCCATTTATCTAATTTTTTCTTTCATTGCTTGTGCTTTGGCTGCAAAGTCTAAGAAACCATTGCCTAACAGAACATCCTGAAGATGCTTCCCTACATTTTATTCTAGGAGTTTTATAGTTCCTGTTCTTATATTTAGGTCTCTGATTCATTTTGAGATAATTTTTTTTTGTATATGGTGTGAGATATAGGTCCTCTTTTAACCTTTTGCATACAGATATCCAATTCTCCTAGCAGTATTTGTTGAAGAGACTGTACTTTCCCAGTTGAGTGGACTCTGTAGATTTGTCGGAAATCAGTTGGCCATAGACGGGAGAGTCTATTTGTGAAATTACCCTTCCATATAAATTTGATAATTGGTTTTTCCATTTCTGCCTGGCAGGTTGTTGGAAATCTTTTTGGAATTGCATTGAATCTGTAAATCACTTGGGGTAGAATTGGCATCTTAAAAATATTTAGTCTTCCAATCCACAAACACCGTATGTTCTTCCATTTATTTAGATCTTTTAAAAATTTCTTTTAGCAATGTCTTGTAGCTTTCTGTGTACAAGTTCTTTACATGCTTGGTTAAATGTATTTCTAGATACTGGCTTCTTTTAGTTGCAATTGTAAATTAAATTTTTTCCTTTTTTTTTCTTCAGATTGCTCATTACTAGAGTATAGAACCACTACTACTTATTTTTGCGCATTGATATTGTTCTCTGCCACTTTGTTGAATGCATTTATTAGCTATAGTAGCTTTGTTGCAGATTTTTCGGGACTTTCTATGTATAGGATCATATCATATGCAAATAGTGAAAGTTTTCCTTCTTCCTTTCCAAATTGGATGACTTTTATTTCTTTTATTGCCTAACTCCTCTGACTAGAACTTCCAGTACAATGTTGAATAACAGTGGTGACTGTGGGAATCTTGTCTTGCTCCAATCTTAGAGAGAGGCATTCACTCTTTCATCATTGAGTACAATGTTATCTGTGGGTTTTTCATATACGCACTTTATCACGTGAGGAAGATTCCTTATATTTCCATTTTTCTAAGTGTTTTATCAAACAAGGATTTGGAGTTTATCTAATGGCTTTTCTGTGTCAATTGAGATGATCGTGTGTTTTTCCCTTTCTTTTTGTTGATGTGATTTATTACATTAATTGATTTTCTTATGCTGAACCATCATTGCATATCTGGGATAAAACCCACACATCGTGGTGTATAATTTTTTAATGTGCTGTGGGATTCGATTTGCATGTATTTTCTTGAGGGTTTCGCATCTATATTCATAAGAGAAATTGGTCTATAATTTTCTTTTCTTGTAGTATCTTTTTAATTTTTTAAAATTTATTTTTTTATTTTTTAAAAGATACTTAGATGACACAAATGTTACATGAAAAATGTAGAGGAATCCCATGTGCCCCGCTCCCTACCCCTCCCACACTTTCCCACATTAACATCCTTCATTAGTGTGGTACATCTGTTACAATTGATGAATACATATTGGAGGATTGCCACTAAGTGTGGATTATAGTTTACATTATAGTTTAAACTCTCTCCTGCACAATTTTGTAAGTTATGACCAGATATATAACGGCCTGTATCTGTCATTGCAACATCATTCAGGACAATTCCAATATCCCCAAAATGCCCTCATATTACACCTATTTTCCCCTCTCCTTCCCTTCAGAAACTCCAGTGGCCACTGCCTCCACATCAATGATAAAAGTTCTTCCATTGCTCGAATAACAATAAGTCTATAGTAGAATAACAGTAAGTCTACTCTAGTCCATCGTTCATTCCCCAATCCTGAGGATTCAGGGATGGTGATGCCCACTCCACGTCTAGTTGAGAGGGTACTTAGATGTCATGGGGCAAATGGATAGGACTATCTTGCTTGCAGTTGGAGACTCTGTTCCTTGGGATGGTTGTTGTCCATCATCATTTCCTTGTTAGGTGTCCTGTGTGAGTCCAATGAATAGGAGAGTAAGCGTTGCAATGCTATTGAGATTCAGGGCTCGAGTGGCACATGGAAAGCCCAAAGATTTAAGTCTCTTGGACATAAACCTATCAACTTTAGTGCTAAGTATAGGTTCAAATAGAAGAGGCAGAAGAGCCATGTGTAGGGAAACCACAACTGAGTCCAACTCTGTCACACCAGGGAGCATAAATTCCAAAGTAGAGCCCACTGGCAGGATGCCAAACTCCTGAGATGTCTGCTCTGCTTATAATGTCTGGATGTCTCCAGAGCCCACAGGAGCCCTGTTATTTGAGGCAATATTTACTGTGGCAGTCAATGAGATCCTGCTGAGACGTGCATAAGCATAACCTCTGGAATGACCTCCCAACTCACTTTGAAGTCTCTTAGCCATATAAAACTCATTTGTCTTTACCCTTCTCCCCTTTTAGTCATGGTCTCTTTCCAGTTGCATTGCTAGTTGGTGCTTGGTAGCAATCCTTCAGTGCCAGGGAGATGCATCCCCTGGAGTCAAGTCCTCTGCTTGGGGGAAGGTAATGCATTTATATGCTGAATTTGGCTTAGAGACAGGCCACATTTAAGCAACAAGGAGGCTCTCAGGAGGTAACTCTTATGCAACCTATAATACTAGGCTAGGTTTCAATTTCAAAAGAAAAGGTTCACAAGTACCATTATCAATATCAAGGGCCCATCAGCGGCCCATCCTCCTTCATTAGTCATTGCCCCTGTACTTGGGGTGTTCTTGCTGTCCCATTAGAGCATGTGGCAGGACTCCCCAGGATGAGAATTGGATATCCTTTCCGTTATTGTGTAGATCTCCACCCACCATGACACTGCCCCATGAACACTTGAGCGCCTTCATATGCTTCATAGGTATGCCCCAGGTGAACCACTTCCCATGCATCCCCCATCACTGACACCCTGCAACAATGACCCTCCCCTGCCACAGTTGTAACTATTCTTTGATCCAAAACTTCTTTAAAAATGAAGGCAACAAAATAACTGAATAAAATTAATAAGAAAATGAAATAATGATAGTTTTAAAATGACAAATAAAATACAATTAATTGAAAAGAATTTGAAATAATAAAAAATAAAATAAATTTTAGCATTATGTCTTTCATCACTGTAAGATCTGTTGTCTAGTATTTTCAGTAGCATTTTCTTCCTTTTATTGCCTCAGTGTCTTACTTTTTTCATTTTATCTTCAAAGAAACTTTAGGTTACAGAAAAGTCACATACAGAATATAGGGGATTCCCATATACCCAACATCTTCCCCTTTCCCCCTTTCCCCTTTTAATAACATTTTAAAGAAAGATTTATTTTATTTATTTATTTCTCCCCACCCCCTCATTGTTTGCACTTGCTGAGTCTGTCTTCCTTGTTTCTTTTTAGGAGGCACTGGGAATTGAATTTGGGACCTCCGATGTGGGAGAGAGGTGCTTAATCCCTTGAGCCGCAACCATTCCCTGATTTGTTGTGTCTCTCATCATGTTTTTCTTCTTGTGTCTCTAGTTGTATCATCTTGTAGTGTCAGCTTGCTGTCTTCATTAGGAGGTATCGGGAACCAAATCAGGGACCTCCTATGTGGTACGCAGGGACCCAATAGCTTGAGCCACATCCACTTCTCCTATTAATAACATTTTACATGTGGGTGGTACATTTGTTAGAATATATGTGCAAATACTGAAGCATTGTTACTAACCATGGTCAATGATTTGCATTATGGTTTACATTTTAGACCATATACTTTTATAAATTTTGACGAAATTTAACATGGCCTTTAACCATCATTGCAAGATCATGTAGAACAATTCCAAAGCCCCCAAAATGCCCCATGATCCATCTATTCTATTCCTCCCTCCCCCTCCCCTCAGCACCCTCAGCAACCACCAAGCTTCACTCCTTGGAAAACAAGATGCAGAGTTACTTGCAACAACATTGAGAGACTGGCATACTGGCCTGTCTTCCTCTATGAGCCACTGCCTATGCTCTCTAGAGACTCCAGCCCCTCTATTTGAAAGCATAGTAGAACTCTCCAGGATGGGAGTCCAACACCTTTCCATTCACTGTGTGGGTCTCTACCCATTGATACAATGCAGTATGACTGGATGAACACTCACATACTCCTTGGAAGCCTACCCGAGGAGTGCCCTGTCCCATATGACCCCCACATCCAACACCCTAAACCAGTAACACTCCCCTGCCATATTTGCCAAAAAACTACATTCACAATGTTGTAGTTTCAACCACATATTCTCAAAGCCCCAGAGTTCATCTGCTCCCTCCCCCACAATCTACACCCCTTACAGGACAGCACCACCCAACCCAATAGCATCGCTGCACCACTGCCATGCCAATCCACTGCACAATCACATCCTTCCACCTTATCATAGATTTTGCCCATATGGGCATTAGCTCACAACCTTCTCCCTTTTGGTTTCCTGTAAACCTATCTTCCAGACTCTATCTCTGTGAGTCTGCTCAATTTGCTTAATTCATGTCAGTGAGGTCACGTAATATTTGTCCTTCAGTGCCTGGCTTGCTTCACTCAACATAAGGTCTTCAAGGTTCATGCATGTTATCCCATGTGTTAATACTGCATTCCTTCTTTCAGTTGAGTAATATTCCATTGCATGTATATGCCAGAGCTTGTTTATCCATTCCTATGTTGATGGACATTTGGTTTATTTTCACCTTTTGGCAATAGTGAATAATGCCACGATGAACATTGGTATGCATATATCTGTTCCTGTCCCTGCTTTCAAATCATCTTGGTATATGCCCAGTAGCGGGATTGCTGCATCATATGGCAGTCCCTGAGGAACTGCCAGACTGTCCTCCACAATGGTTGCACGATTCTTCACTCCCCCTGCAGTGGATGAGGCATCCCATTCTTCCACATCCTCTCCAACACTTGTAGTCCTCTGTTTTTTTAAATAACCACCAGTCTAATAGGTATAAGATGATTTCTCATTGTAGTTTTGATTTTCATTTCCTTAATAGCTAGTGATGCTGAGCATTTTTCATGTGATTTTAACCATTTGAATTTCTTATTTGCAGAAGTGTCTATTCAAATCACTTGTCCATTATTAAATGGGTTGTCTGTCTTTTATTTTTGAGGTGTAGGATTTATTTATATATACTGGATATTAGGCCCCTATCAGATATATGTTTGCCAAATATTTTCTCCCATTGAGTAGGCTGCCTTTTCACTTTCTTGACAAACTCCTTTGAAATGCAAAAGCTTTTAATTTTGAGGAGGTCCCATTTATCTATTTTTTCTTTCATTGCCCGTGCTTTGGGTGTAAAGTTCAGAAACCATTTCCTATTATGAGGTACTGTAGATGCTTCCTTATATTATCTTCCAAGGTCTTTATGGTCTTGGCTCTTATATTTAGATCTTTGATCCACCTTGAGTTAATTTTTTATAAGGTATGAGATGGTGTTCCTCTTTCACTCTTTTGGATATGGATATCCAGTTCTCCAAGCACCATTTGTTGAAGAGCCCATTCTCCCCCAGTTGAGTGGGCTTGGTGGTCTTATCGAATATCTGTTGACTGTATATGTGAGAATCTATATCAGAACTCTTGATTCGTTTCCATTGGTCAGAATGCCTATTCTTTACCAATACCATGCTCTTTTGACCACTGTAGCTTTGTAGAATGTTTTAAAGTCAGGTGGTGTTATTCCTCCAGTTTTGTTTTTCTTTTTCAATATGTCTTTGGATATTCAGGATCCCTTGCCATTACAAACAAATTTCATAGTTAGCTTTCGCAATTCGGTAAAAAAATGCTGTGGCAAGTTTTATTGGGATTGTGTTAAGTCTGTAAATCAGTTTGGGTAGGATAAACATCTTAATGATGTTTAGTTTTACTATCCATGAACAGGGAGTGTTCTTCCATTCATTTAGGTCTTCTTTGATTTCCTTTAACAGTGTTGTGTAATTTCCTGCATATAAGTCATTTACATCTCTAGTTAAATTCATTCCTAAATATTTGATTCTTTTATTCGCTATTGTAAATGGGATTTTAAAACTTGATTTCCTCCTCAGGTTGCCCATTATTGGTGTACAGAAATGCTACTTATTTTTGCATGTTGATCTTATAACCTGTGACTTTACTGAACTCATTTATAAGCTCTAGAAACTGTTGTAGAGTTCTCAGGGTTTTCTATGTATAGGATCATGTAGTCTGCAAATAGTGAAATTTTTACTTCTTCCTTTCCAATTTGGATGCTTTTTATAACTTATTCTTGCCTAAGTCCTCGAGCAAGTACTTATGACACAATGGTAAATAGAAGTGGTGAAAGTGTACATCCCTGTCCTGTTCCTGATCTTAGAGTGAAAGCTTTTAGGATTTCACTATTGAATATGATGCTAGCTGTGGCGTTTTCATATATACCCTTTATCATGTTGAGGAAGTTTCCTTCTATTCTTATCTGTTAAAGTGTTTTTATCTGGAAAGGGTGTTGTATTTTGTCAAATGTTTTTTTCTGCATCTATAGAGACGATAATGTGGTTTTTTTTCTTTCAATCTGTTTATGTGGTGAATTACATTGATTGATTTTCTTATGTTGAACCATCCTTTTTCCCAAGGATGAAACCCACTTGGTCAATGTGTATAATTCATTTTTTTTGGGTTGTTGAATACGATTATCAAGTATTTTGTTAAGGATTTTAGCATCTAGGATCATTAGAGAGATTGATCTGTAATTTTCCTTTTTTGTGGCATCTTTGTTTGGCTTTTGTATTAGGATAATGTTGGCATCATAGAATGAGTTAGGCAATATTCCTTCTACTTCTATTTTTTGGAAGAGTTTAAGCAGGATTGGTGTTAGTTCTTTCCGTAATGTATGGTAGAATTGACCTGTGAAGCCATCTGGTCCTGAGCTCTTCTTGGTTGGGAGGTTTTTGATGACTGATTCTATCTCTTTACTTATGATTGGTCTGTTGAGTTCATCAGGTTCTTCTTTCATCAGTGTAGGCTGCTTGTGTGTTTCTAGGAATTTGTCCATTTCCTCTAAATTATCCTTCCTGTTGGCATATAATTTTTCAAAGTATCCTCTTTATTTCTGTGGGGTCAGTGGTGATATCCCATTCCTCATTTCTTATTTTGAGCATTTGCATCTTCTCTCTTTTTTTTTGCTTTGTTAGTCTGGCTAAGGGTTTGTCAATTTTATTGATCTTCTTGAAGAACCATGTTTTGGTTTTGCTTATTTTTCTAGTACTTTCTTATTTTCTATTTCATTTAGTTCTGGTCTAATCTTTGTTATTTCCTTCTTTCTACTTCCTCTGGGGTTAGTTTGTTGTTCTTTTACTTTTTAAAAACGATTTATTATTTATTTATTTATATCTCCCCCACCTACCCCCCCCCCCGCTTGTGCT
>PVKH010004700.1:0-23002 GCA_004027955.1 Chaetophractus vellerosus | reverse complement strand
TGAAATTTCCACGTTTTGTCAATTTTATTATTATTTGACACACCACTTCCCAAAAAAGATGGGAAATCTACTTGTAAAGGAATTAAATTTCCTTCTTCAAAAAATTATATGTCTAAACAATGGTTTCAAATGAAATGAAACATAAAATTTTGAATGAAATATGGCACCCATAAAGTTGCTACATACTTCTAAGTGGCATTTTTACTTTTTAGAAAGTGGTTAGGGGGAAGCAGATGTGGCTCAAGTGATTGAGCTCCTGCCTACCACACGGGAGGTCCCTGGTTCGGTTCCCAGTGACTCCTAAAGAAGACAGCAAGCTGTCATGACTGGCAGGCATGGCAAGCTGATGCAACAAGAGACACAAGAGGAAAAACATAATGAGAGACAACAAAGCAGGAGCGGAGGTTCCCAGTACCTCCTAATGAAAAACAAAAACAAAAAAACGAGCAAGACAGCGAGCTGGCATGATGGGCAGGTGCAGCAAGCTGACACAACAAGATGACTCAACAAGAGACACAAGAAGAAAAAACATGGTGAGAGACACAACAAAGCAGGAAACAGAGGTGGCTCAAGCTATTAGATGCCTCCCTCCCATAGCAGAGGTTCCCAGTTCAGTTCCTGGTGTCTCCTGGAGAAACAGGGAAGACAGCAGACACAGCAAGTACAAACAACGATGGGGTGGGGAGAAATTAATTAATTAATTAATTAAATATTTAAAGAAAAACACAGGTAGTTAGATGTCATAATGGTCATACACTACAAAATTATAAAATCCTAAAAGGGCCAACTCAAATAAAATGTTACCAGATCACTTAACATTGTAGTCATAGTTACTACATGTGTCCCTTACTATACTCATGTTGCTATGTCTAAAAAATTACCTAAAATACCTTTAAAATAAAAAAATAATAAAACAGTTTGACTATGTCTCAGAAGTGGTCACGGAATCATAGCAGCACTATGCAAACTTGTCAATTTAGCCAACAAAATATAAGAGAAGTATGAGAAAATGAAAATAAGAAAATTATTTAAATAACAGAACACCAAAGAAGAGAATCCCTTATAACAGTAAAGAAAAGGGAGAAATCCTTGAAACATCAGGGAGCAGCCATGAGGAGGGAGTTTTGTGGGTTTTTTTTAACACGAAGCCTGGCATCTCACAAATAACGTATGTTCCATATTATGTGGCAGTTGCTATGGTAACAACCTTTATTTTCTGAAACAGTACACAGATGTGTACAACATACCAACTTGCTGGTTATAAATTACAGATTCTCCTGTAGTTCAATAACTTAAGAATTCTACATTTTCAAAATCTCAGAAGTTCTGTGTTATTAAATTTCTTTTATGAGATAATTTTCCTTGTATTTTCAAAATGAGTGTTCCCAAACAGGCCAAGAGAAAGGAGCAATGAGAAAATGGGGCATATCAGAGAGGAGAAGCAGACTGAGTACTATTTCTTCAGAGTCTGCATGAAATGCACTGAAATGAAGAGAAAATGATTTTAATGAATTAGGCATCATGTACAATAGTGATGAGAAATTTCACCAGCAAAATGATGTTACAAATAAAGTTATGAGTTCATTTCTTTTACAAGGTGCCATATTTTTAGTTTTCAAATGAATGAAGATTATTTCTTAGAAATGTCACACGCATTAATATAATTTTACAAGCAACAATGGTGTGGGGGGAACGAATCATTCTGGTTATTTGACTTCAGATGAAGTTTTTCGAATCTTGAAAAGGCCTAAGTCTGGGAGAAAATTTAAATTACTATATTTAATAAGGAAGTATCATCTCTTTCTCAGGTTATATAAAAAAAAATGCAATTTTCACTGATTGGGATATTTTTCCTTTGATAGTTTAAACATAATCAACAAATATTTATCAAGTGCCTTCTACTTGCCGGGAGCTGACTGCCCATGCCTAAATGCATATAGGTAAGTGTAGATGTAGCAGTCATAGAAAAATTGATTTCTGTAGATGTCTGTTTTCCTTTCCCAATTATTCATATTATGTTTCCCATGATCCAGATCTGAATATCCTTATAAAATCATTCACTTTGTATATTTTTAAACCTTATCAAAAAGAGTCATTATTGTGACATTTATCAGATTAAAGTTTATTACCTGGGAAACATGCTTTATAAATAAGACTATATATTATCATGTACAGTTAAAAACTGTCTTTCTAAAATAGGAAAATATATTTAATTATAAGAAAAGGTACAAGTATCCTTATATAAAAATGTCACCGAGCCTCCCTAAATTAGAAAGTCCAGAATTACACTACTAATGGATTTTTCCGAACAAATGTAAAATACTTGGAAATACTGTTTCAAGCCAGAGTGCAGTTGCATTCAAATTCAAAATTTTCTTTATGGCAGAAATGACAGAATGAGAAACAATTGAATCCTGTGCAGAGAAGAACAAATCATTTCGAAAAGCTTGCACCATTAAGTGGTTGTTAACGTTTTTGCTAAGGCTTTCCATACACACCCCTTTCTGTATCTTTCTGAGATATATTAAAAGCAGGACCATGACTAATCCATTCAAATCCTTACGTTATCAGAAACGGAGAGTTAAGTTATCACCTAATGGGGCTTAGAGGCTAGAACTCGGAACCCAGTAGAAAAGGAATACTTCACTCCCAGATGCATTTCAAAAGTATTACTTAAATTGCATTTAAGTCATCAGATAATTATGAACTTTTTTCTTTTTTATATTTATGTGGCATATTTATTGAATTGCACAGTATGCTTTTACAATAAAGTGCTTTTTACGTTGCCGCCTTTGTTCATCCAAAATAAAACTGACAGTTATCCTTTCATAAGCTATTCCGAGAACATTTTCTCTTCTTTGAAGCTGATTGATGCACTACTTTAAATGTTCCTGCAAATATCTTTTCAATTCAAGTTTTTGCATAATGTAATAAGAAGATAAAAGAATTCTATACTTCAACAAGAGACATTACAAAGCAAGTAGAGACATTATCAAGGGCATTAACATGCTCCTAATAGCAATAAAACCTTTTAACTGTCTGATGTAGAACATGCTCCCACCAAACCACCACATATTATGGTAATTGGCTCCAATTTCTGAATCTTACATTTTAAAGTTACAAAGAGTTAGGTAGAACTGAAAAACAAATCTAGACTACTCATATTGTTAGCCTTCCCATTATAAAATGTTTGCTTTCTATCCCCAACGAGCACTGGTCTGTACTCTGCTATCATATTTTTGCATCCTGTCTCAGTTTTATTTCTACTGACTAATATAAATACACATCCCCCCCCCCCCAAATAGCCCTTTTCTAACTCAAAAACATCACAGTAACCTTAATAGCATTTTCCTCAGGCTTTCAGTGTACCAAATGGGTTCTCTCTGTACGCCTGTGTCACTTCTCATTCACTTTCCGTGGTCTCTCATCACGAGGAGATACAATGGGGGAAAATATTCCACGAGGACGCTTTGATTTTTCTTTACAGCGCACTACTAAATTACGTGAGTAGCTTTTCCATCCTAGCCGAGAGGAAATCTAATTCCAAACTAAAGTTGAGCCCAGATTCTGCTAAATTAAATAGCAAAGAAGAAATAGTTCATGGCTTTATTCCTCTTCAAGGGAAAGCAGGGCAGTGGGGAATTGACACAAGTCGGTCCTCGGTGATTAACCTGCAGTTTACGGTTGTGTTTCAGGTGACGTGCCCATCATGCAATAAGCTACTCCGAGGCTGGCAAGAGCACCCTGCCTGCTTTGAGAAGTGCAGATCTATCAGGATCCAGATTGGGCCTCTGAAAAACCTGTCATTTCATGTCTCTAAAACGGCCTCTGATTTCATGTACAAGATGTCAAGAAGGACAATAAAATAAAAACCAAAACGGGGAACTATTTCAATTAAGAAGAATTTCTATACCAATTCTTGGAAATCACATAAAATAAAAACTGTCAGAATCAATCTGTGCTTAAAAGGTTGATTTTTGTGGTGCTTATAGATAACAGGCAAGACAGAAAAAATACAATTTATTAACTCAGAGCAATCGAACTTTAAAAATTCCTTTCTCATTACAAAGATATTTGGTTATTAAATTTTCCTAGTGGCTCAAGAAAAAGTATTTGTACGACAATCTGGGGGTTGGAGAGGGAAGAAAGCAATAAATCCTCATCCCAGAAAAAAAGTCACAAATATAATCTCCAGTCCTATGAAAAGAAGGAGTTTCATGCATTTGCTCTATTTCCAAGAATTTAATCTTTTCATTGCAAATAATTAAAAGCTTCATAAAAGACTCTACGAATTTACCTTTTTTGCCGTGATTTTTCAATGAAGTTCGAATGTCCTTTTCAGAGAAAGATAAATATTTCTTCAAGGACTGCCCTATCACCCCAGTAATCAAATATCTTAAAGGTGAATTGAGAAAAATCTTTATGAAATTTGAGGCAACCTTTTAGCCAAGAGTATAATGATATTAAAGAAAGATGCGAGCATTGCCAAAAATAAAGGAAAATTCTTCCAAATGTAACTTATTATTATGGAAGACAACCCTTTCATTTTCATTTGTTTTAAAAATATGCTGTTTAAGTCAAATGAAACACACATTATAGCTCCAACTTATTCCTCTCCTTAGAATTTTTGCAATGTTGTTTTTTTTTTTCACCCTTTTCTATTAAGAGGAAAAAAGAGATGACCTCACTTGCTGTCCACCAAGTGATTTGTGTATTTCAGGGCATTTCAGCCTCTTCCAATGATCTATTTCTGGCTCCTTTATTAAAAAAAAAAAAAACAAAAAAAAAAAAAAACTTTTTTCTGAAGGGTAATGCTTTAAAGTAGAAAGTTCACTCCCTCGTCATGGAATCAAGAACTTTTCTTAAAGTAAGTCTACCACAAACAATAAAAGAAACAGCCTAAGAACTGCCTCCAATCAAAAGAAGAAAAATAACAAAATCAGCTCACCGATGATTTCCTTAATATACTTAAAAGAGATAAAATCCCATTGATGCCTCTTAAAGTAAAAATGAGGAAAGGGCAACTTTATTGATTCCCTGCAAACCAACGAACGTGTAGCTTATTGATAACACTAAACACCATCTAAGCCTTTAGTGATTTTCAACCAGAAGTCTGCCTCTGAATGAAGGTTTAAATCATCATATTAATATATTAGGGGGGAAATTATCATGGGAGGCACTTGGAAATTAATTAAAAACCCTGCACTCAGTTTGTTTGTGAGAGAAGATAAATATCACACAAGGGAAAAGGTGCCTGACAACCGCCATAGTTTTCAGATCCAAAATTAGACCCTGACAGCTATGTCTTTGTATGGCTTTCCTCGGGGTATGATATACACAGATATAGAATATGAAGATTTCTGATAGAGGTATTTATTACTGACACTTCCGAAACATTCCATGTGTGGCATCAGCAAAGCATGCTCCACCTCAGACAGAAATGTCAGTTTTTCTTCCGAGATATTTTTTTCTATTCATCTTCCCCCATTCTCTCCCCCTCCCACCCCATCCACCACCATTCTCCTCCAAAATACCATTTTTTTAGAAGTTCAACAGCAGCCCCTGGTGGAACACAGCAGTTGTTTCAGCCTGCACATAGTTATTCAAGCAACTCCATCCACCCTATCAATATAAAGAAAAGTGGGTCCATGAGTATATTGCCACAGTGGGGTGCTGTTCCTACAGGTCAGAGATCAGAATAGGATTTTCTCATGTAAAGATGTGGTGCTTCGTGATGGTAATTTTGGCCAATTTCAGTAGCCTAGGCTTTGAAAAAAAATTATATATATATATATGTATGTATATATATACATGCAACAAAAAATAAACATCTGTCTCAAATGTCACATTCATTTTATGCATGAAGACCAATAATTAGCTGCTCGTGAATAATGCTTACTACAGAGTGCATCAAAACGAAGAGGCTTCACATATACAAGCAGGCGATCACCATTTTGTTTGGCTCCTATTGTGACAGATTCAGCTTTGTCACTTAGCAAAATGAACTAGACAAAGTGACAATCTTATGCAAAGAAGGGATTTCTCTGGGTCAGAGCTCAGAAGCACCACAGAATGCCACTGTCTGGCCCCATCAGAATGCCAAGCTATGCTTAACAAGAAAGCCCACCAAAATGCTCCTCAGAAAGACCATGACTATTCCTTTTCCTGCTTGGGTGACAGCCACAGATTATCATTTGGGGGCAGTCAGGAGGTTTGGATCTTTTGTTTGCATAGGCAGGGGAAGTCTAGGCACCTAGTGGAGGAATTGAAATCCAATTCCACTCCCTGTGGGGCCGAGTCTGCAGAGAGGACAGTCACATCTTTCTTAGCACAAAGGCCCCATCCTATTGCTAAACCTTATACCTTTGGGGGCTGCATCACCTCAAAAGGGTTGACTTTTCCCAATTCACGTGGAGGTACCATATAAACTAGGGTATTCCTGGGGCTAGGGGAGGGGAGGGAGAATTACAGACTGAAGAAGATTGCTTTCTTGGCAGGTCCTCAAGTGTTCCAGGGTTGGGGAACACAGAGGACATTTGCCTTCCATGAGGCTCATTATGGAACAAAGAAGCAATTGGAAATTTACTTAAAAGTTGCCAAAGTTTACTTGAGTAAATTTACCCACCACCCTTCACTTGTGTATTTTGGTTTTATTCTTCTTAAATGATGTGGTTTACTAAAAAGAAAAAGCAAATAGCATTTATAAGGCTTAAAATAGTTCTTTCCATATAAAGTAGCAGTCTTATATGCTTTTGTAAAATATGCATAAAATACTATTTTATATTAAAAAGCAGATTTTAAATGTTAAGAGTACTCTACTCACATTTAATAATCTATCAGACGGCATATCTGGATGTGTCCAGATAATTTTTTTTAGGAGGTACCGGGGACTGAACTGGGACCTCACACATGGGAAGCAAGTCCTCAACCACTGAGCTACATCAGCTCCCCTTGAGAGGTGGCTTTTTTATTTGTTTGTTTGTTTGTTTTTAGGAGGTAACCGGGATCGATCCCGGGACATCCGTACATGCGAAGCAGACACTCAGCCACTTGAGCTACATCTGCTCCCTCCAGCTAGTTTTAATATAATGTGGTAGCAGGGGCAGAATCCTAAGGAACAAAGTGAGGCTCCTAGCTCAGCCTGGGGCTCATTAAAGGCCTTCTATGGAAATGACACTTGCACTGGGCCTTAAAGAAAGAGTAGGAGTTAGCTCCAGAGAAGAGAGGTGGGTAAAGGGCAGTATAGGAAGATGAGTCACTGTGACCTAAGGAGTGAAGGAGTAAAACAATATGGTATATTCAAAGAACTACAGGCAGCTTGATGTTGCTAAGAGCATAATATTCAAGATGGTGAATGACAGGAGTAGAGGCTGGAGGGATGGGTAAGAGACAGTCACACAAAGTCTTGTCTGCCCTCTAGGAAGACTGGATCTGTCTCATAATCCATGGGGAAGAATTAAAACACATTAAGTAGTTACATAGTTAGGTGTGACTTTGTGGGAAAGGAACAAGACTGAAGCTCACAAAACTTGCCAGGAGTGTGTAAGAAAAAGAGGAGAAGTTCCTGAATTCCTGGAGAGGAGATGGTAGATTTCAGAAATATTCAGAAATCAAAACTGACTGTAGTTGGTGATTGATCAGATATAAGCAGTGAAGGGGAAGTCTTTGATAACCTCCAGGTTTCAAACTTAGGAGACAACGTAGATTGTAGGGCCATCAACAGGGGCCAGGACAGATTTGAGGGAGGATGACACACTAAAAAGTACTTCTGAAAATATGTCCACAAATAGCCTCCAGTGTCCTCCGGACAGCTTCTGGCAACACTGATTATTAGCATTGCCTGAGAATGTCATGGCTGGAGAAGACCTTACAGATCGTTGAGTCTAGTAGCTTTCAAACTGTGTGCTGTGGGGTGGTGGGGTAGAGCAGGCAGGGCTCCAGCCTGCCTCCCCTGATTCAGCCCAAGAGGGTCTACTTTTACCTATTAAGTATGTTAGAACTCTTTGTAAGACTTAGTTGTTGTTTTTTGTTTTTGTTTTTGTTTTTTAAAAAAAGGGTTCCACTGCTAATCTTGGTTTGAAAACCACTGACCTTTCCCTTATACAGAGGAAACTGAAGCCCATAGAGGGTAAAAATTTGTCCATTGACACAAATTTGTAGCCAAGGATGAACTAGGTCTACTAACACCTAGTTCCCCATTCTCAATTCTGCATGTCATCTATGCTATGGTTTCCTCCATGAAGTATTGTTTACTTTTAGTGTGCTTTATGGAGTTAGCATCAGAAGCCTCCTCATTCTAAACATGCAGTTGGCAGTTTCTTCATTGTATTCATTCAGCAAATATTTATTGTCTTCTGCATGCCAAGTCCTCTTTTACAGAGATCACTTGAACATTTCTGTTTGGATTGCTAGTCGTAGTTCTTTTTTTTTTTTTTTTTTTAATTGTTCAAATGCTTACGGGGCATGGTCACGGGGTGAAGAATTACTCAATAAATGGGAGAACACTGAATTCTCATCCTGGAGAGCTCTGCCATATTTTCCAGGAGAGTAGCAACATCCCCCCAAGTGCAGGGGCAGTGTCTGGCAAAGGAGGATGATCCATTGATGGGCCTTTGTTATTGATGAATAGGCTTATGAGTCTTTGCTCTTGAAACTGAAACAGCCTAGTGTTATGGGTTGCCTAAGAGTTGCCTCCTGAGAACCTCCTTGTTGTTCAAATGTGGCCTCTCTCTAAGCCAAACTCAGCATATGAATGCATTACCTTCCTCCCAGCATGGGACATGACTCCCGGGGATGAGCCTCCCTGGCAACGAGGGATTACTAACAAATGCCAACGGGCAGTACAACTGGAAAAAGACTTCAAATAAAAGGGAGAAATGGTAAAAACAAATGAGTTCATAGGGATAAGAGACTTCAAAGTGAGTCAGGAGGTCAACCCAGAGGTAACACTTATGTAGATACCAGTAGGACCTCCTAGGCTTCCAATACAGATATCACCCCAAATGGAGGGCCTTCTGAGGGCTTTGGAGATATCCAGGTCCTATATCAGGACAGATAGCCCCAGAGTTTGGGGCCCTAATTTGGAATCCTTGCTCCTGAGAGAGACAGAGTCTGACCGAAATATGCCTTCACTGCACATGGTCCCTCTGTCTCTTCTATTCAAACCTATAGTTGATGCCAAAGTTTTAGGGGTACTTCCATAGACTGGAGACTACGGGCTGTCCATGTGCCAACTGGGTCCAGAGACTCTGTGGATCAGCAACTCCTACGTTACAACTCAATGGACTCACCCAGGACACCTAGTTTGGAGTTGATGATGGGCGACGGCTATACTGGGGAATGGAGAGAGCCTGCAGCTGCAGGCAGGATAATCTCTTCCATTGTATCCACGGGACATAAGCCCCCTCTCACTTGGTGGTGGAAGGGACATCACCATTCTAGACTCCTCAGGATTGGGGGAAGAGCTATAGATTAGAGTGGACTTGTTGGTGTCCTGTTATAGACTTATTGTGATTCATGCAATGGAAGAAATTACAAAATCATGTGGAGCCAGGGGCCACTGGACACTTTGGGGACAGGGAGAGGGAAGGGCAGTTGTAATACAAGGGCTTTTTTGGGACTTGGGAATTGTCTTGGGTGATGTTGCAATGGAGGATATAGGCCATTTTATATCATCATGTATCATGCAGAACTGTGTGGGAGAGAGGGTGGTCTACAGTCTGAACTGTGGTCCATGCATGGTGGCAAAGCCCCAAAATGTGTATATCTATTACAGGTGATATGTCACACTGATGAAGGATGTATATGTGGGAGGCTGTGGGAGGTGTGGGAGGAGGAGCATATGGGTACTCCTAAAATTTCTGTGTAACATTTATGTAAGTAGATGTATCCTAAAAATAATAATAATAATAAAAAAGATTTATTTTTTATTTATTATATATCCCCCCCTTTCTACTTGTTCTTGCTGTGTTCATTTTTGCGTTCTTCTGTGTCTGCTTGTCTCCCCCGACTGCGGCGACCCGCCAAGTCAGCTCACCGTGCAGCGGCCTGCCTGCTCACAGCGGCTTGCCCTTGCTGGCAGCAGCTTGCCCTGCCCATGGCATCTTGCCTTCTTGAGGTGGTCTGCCTGCTCGAGGAGGCCCCGGGAACCAAACCCAGGGCCTCCCATGTGGTAAACCAGAGCCCTACCAATTGAGCAACAGCCGGTTCCCATGTAGTTCTTTATTACTTGGTAGAGTTCTCATGTTGCCCCAATTAGTAATCAACTATGAATGGATGAGGTATGATCCAAGATGTAGATGGTTACAATAGGGGTTATTATAGTCCCAAGTACACATTATTATCAAAGGCACGAGTTTCCTAATTCACTTGAGGAATATAAGTAATTTATATTTTTAATCTAATTTTTGAAAATAAATTGTTTAAAATCAATATATGTCCTAAGGTAGAATAAGGTGTTATTCATAATGTTAAAAGAATGACTTTTCAGGTATGTTACATTAATTTTTCTGTACACATTCCAGAGCTCATTGGAAATAATGTTCCAAAACTCAATAAGCATAATTTTTAGAAACTTAGAAACTGGTATCTGAAATAAATACAAGATAGTTTTCAAAATGTGAGAATTTAAGCAAATAAACTTGATAACTCCTCCCCTCCACCATACAAGCTCTGCAGCTACTGTACCGATTGAGTAATTCCTAAACCAAGGAAAAGCAAATCCTTCTTCAGCACAGATAAACAAATAGAGACAAATGTTAACCCCTCAGTTATGGCAGCCTGTTGACCTCTTTTTAAAGGATTATCCCTGTCTTGAGAGTATTGACCTAGAACTCCTAGAGGGGAGCAGTGGGTTGCCCTTTGTCAAGTGCGAGAGTCAGGCTGGGGAACAAGAGCCAGATGGGGAAAGTCTTCCTGCCTGTGGTCTGGCAGCGATGAGATTCTCAGAGGCCTTTTCAGAAACAGTATAGAGGAAGAATGGAAAGACAGGAAAACTATTGCTTACTCTCTGTTGTTGGAGAATCCATTCTTCATCTCATTAAACTCTTTAAAATAAGGGATCACAGAACCTGTCTTCCTTCAATTGCCTCTTTATATGTCACCACCCCACCTCAATCAATCCCGTGATTTCTTCTCTGCATTCCTCCTATTTTCAGGTAATTTTTAAAGCAGAAATTTCAGATACCCCAACATTTTAAAAATCCAGTCTGTGGGAGTAGGTTACAAGTAACAGAGAAGGGAAAAGAAAGGAGAAAAGCCAAGAATATTATATCTTGAATGGATTTCAGGGCTCATCTGTTAAAACGCCATTTCTTTATAGATGAGAAATCAAGGTTATGTGACTTGCCTAAGATTATTCCACCCCACTGTTCTCACATAGCAATATTACTGAGTGTAGGTGGAAAGTAAGCAAATGAGTTTTAAAGATCAAACATATGTCTCATTGGCTCCACAGGTCCCAATTTATGCCATGTATAATAATGTGTGTTCTTGAACGGGAACAGTGAATCTTAGAGGAAGCACACATTTGGTTATTGCTTCTCCCCATTGCCCCTCTCACTGCCCCTCCCACTTGCACAAATAAGTCCAGAGTTAATGTTCTTTCAAGTTGGTCATGTTTTTAGTGTTCTGGTGTTCTAAAAAGTCTCTTTGAATAGCGATTTCTTTCATTCATTCAATTAAGTGTTAATTAGTCGTGTACTAAGCTCTAGCCATCCCCAGTGGTGAGCAAGGGAGCCCAGTTCTTTGCTCTTACTTATCTGGTCACAGCCTTAGCACTGTGTGGGTCACAATGCAGTGATTCCCAAATCCCATAAACTCATCTATCAGATTTTCATACAAAAAGGTTTGCAATGTGTATAAATCTCCTTATACTCTGAGTGGTTAATAGCAATGTTGGTTTATTACCTCCATGTTCCCCCCTTGGGTGTATTAGCTTCCTTCCTTCTCCAAATTCCTCTGACCATCCTCTGGACTAGCCCTGACTGAATGCAATGACCTGGAGTTCCAAATTAGCAGAATTCCTTCCATATATCACATGAAAACGCACTGGGAGGAGTTAACAAAATGGAGGGCTTTGGTAAGCCCTTCAAATTCCCGGGAGACCTATGACCGAAGATGTTTTGGAATGGGAAACTGAATGTGGGTTAGAAACAGGATGTAGATGGTACACTGAATTTTCTGTCAAGTTCTTGGAGGCATCTGATGAACTGAAATTTTTTCCAAACAGTAAGAAACCTTTGGTTGAATCATTGTGTTTTATACCAGAGCTTAAAGAATATTTTTCCTTTACGCATTTTGATATTTGAGAGTAATGAATTAAAAAATTATTGGGAAAAGAAGGTCTGTAATTGACCACCTAGGGAAACTGCACAAAATCCCTTCAAAATTCCCACCAGGAGTAAAAGAGAAATGGATTCAGTTATAGTCTAAAACTTTCCCAAGCTTTCGCCACTGGAATTGTAATTAGTAAGACCCTTTAAGCAATTTTAAAGCTGCTTAATTTAAATACAGGAAGTGTTTCCTTGGGCTCTATAATACTTTGGCAGAGCTGATCCTATTTCCTGGGATTAAACAGAATAAAATTCTTTCCTCAGGAGATTGAACCACACACAATAAGATCATTCATTAGAATGTTCATATAAATTCAAAATATATCATGGGAAGAGCAAATGTCTTCTTCAAAAAGGGGTCACAATCTAGAAATGCTAAATGGAGTCATGACTGGTTTTACTCTTGAGTTTTGGTATTTGTAGGATACAAATTCTCCAGGAAGAATTACTGGATAACTCATTCTGACAGTGTAACCTAGTACTAGACAACTAAAAATGTCTGTCAATAGTATTTGCTTTTTAAAAGTTTTGCTTCTATTCACAAAAATAAATCTATACGTTCACAATCTAATTCTACCTCCAACTTGCACCACTTGAGACTTAGCAGTAGGAAAATCTCATAAACTTTTGGAAGTCTGTATTTTGAACTGTAGAGGAAGGAGGAAGCTTAGTACCAAAACCTGCTATTAAAATCCATGGTTGGTAGGGGGAAGTGGGGAAGGAGATGCTTCTAAAACTTTTTTATTGTCCAAGAAAACAAAGGGGAACACTTTTCAATCTCTTGCCATTCTTCTGTAAATTTACATCACCTCACTAAATTTGATAGCTAAATAGTGTTCTGACAGTGTTGTTGAGACTTGTGTGTCAGATTTAGAAACGTTATTGTTGAGGCTTACTTTGATGGTGAGATTTGAGAAGCCTATTTCCCTGCTAAACAAATGTATTATAGAATGATGGATAACAGAGATTCAAAGGATTACAATGAGAGATCAAGGAGTTCACCTGCAATATCTATTGCATTGACAGCCGACTTTATTGAAGTTTCACAATATTAACTGCCTCTCTCTGGACTGGCTTAGTCAGGTAGGTGATTATCAATTTATCACCAGTCAAAACAGATATTGCTTCATGTACAGTGTCTGTGGCATAATCATGTACCTTGAATCTGATCAAATAGAAATGATCTTACTAGGATGATTCTTGTAAGAGTAAGAAAGAAACATTAGTTAAGAACTTCACTAACGAAATCGTGTCTAATTCTTGGGTTTATACAGTATCTTTCCTAGAACCTGGATCACGAATGCACCAGCCCATTGGGAGCATATTTGGCTTAAGTGGTTGAGCACCTGCTTTCCACCTGGGAGGTCCCAGGTTTGGTTCCCAGTGTCTCCTAAAAACAAAAAAACAACAGCAAACAAAAGAAAAAACCAACTAAGGGTAGCCGATGTGGCTCAGTGGTTGAGCACTGGCTTTTCACGTGTGAGGTCCCAGGTTCAATCCCCGGGCCCAGTACCTAAAAAGAGAAAAAAAAAAGCACCAGCACAAAAAAGAAGTAAAGACGAAGCCTGAAAGAGAGAATGGAGGGAGTACCAGAGGTTATTCACTCCCAAATCCTTAGCCTTGCTTCCTCCAACCATCCCTCACTACCAACCCCAGGAAAAGCACAGAGGAAGTTGACCAGTCTTCAGAATCCCCTCCACATTGAAGACTTCCACCTTGAAACTCCACCTAGGAATTAACTGAGCTACATTTAGTAAGTTATCTGGGATAAATTTAGACCAGCTCTGAGATACCTGCATTTCTTCTTTGACTCTATTGTCAACATAGCAAGAGCTTTCAAGTGATTCCACACTATTTTCTGATCCTATTCTCTAACAAGGTTTAATCTTTCTCCACACATTGGGTTCTATTAGTAGTCACTTTTATGTATAGTTGTTAAATTCAGGGACAGGGGGAGGAGACTTTGGCTTTATGTTTTCTTCCATTCAGGGCAAGAAATAATAGTTTTTCTCACAAATACTTATTGACCACTTTTATGAGTCATGTAATGTTCTAAGTAGTTTTCAGGTAGTAACTTATTATTTATCTTATTCACCCTGTGAGGAAAGTGCTTATTTTCCCCATGTTTTGAATGAAAAAATTGATGTACAGAAATACTTAGTAACTTGCCCAAGATTACCCAGCCTGCATGTGAGCCCACTCAGATGACCCTAGAACCTCACAATTCTGAAACTTAGCCTCTTTTCAGTCAGGCACGGATTGGATTGAGTTGCTCTGCATCTAGTCTAGCTACTTCTGATTACATAAGTTGAACTCCCTCTAGAGGACAATAGCATCATCCAGAGCCTGTACAACTTTTCATACAAAATGTCTGTCATACAATAATAAATTACCAGATATTCCAAGAAATAGGACAAAAAGAAAAAATGACAGTAGAAATAGAAAGGACCATAGGTGATCCACATATTGGATTCATTAAATATGGATTAATATATTCAAAATATAGATAAGATAGAGAACTGGAATCTATTTTTTGAAGAATCAAATGCAAATTTTAGAACTGAAAAAAAATTAAAATTTAAAACTCAGCAGGGGGGCTGGCTAGATAGCTCAGTGGATAAGAGCGCCGGTATACCACACGGAAGGCCCGGGGTTCGGTTCCCGGGGACCTCTCCAAGCCGGCAGATGGCCTTGAGAAAGGCAAGCTGCCGTGGGTGGGGCAAAAGCTGCCATGGGCAAGGCAGAAAGCCTCCACGGGCAGGGCGGAGCCCCCACGGGCATGGCAAAGTCACCCATGAAACATGGAGCTGCCGCCTGTGAAGCGCGGAAGCCGGGCAGCCTGCAAAACATGGAATGCCCGCAAAACATGGAGCGGAGCCACCCGTGAAAATGGAATGGAGCCACCCACGAACAGAGCGAGCCGCCTCCGCGGAGGGCCGACTCGGCGCGTCACCGCAAAGACGGTGGGAGACAAGAAGCAGACATAGAAAAAACACAGAAGAATGGACACACAGCAAGAGCAAGCAGAAGGGGGGGGGATATGTAACCAAAAATAAATAAACAAATAAATAAATAAATAAATACATAAATAAACTGAAGAAGTAGTTTTAAAAAAAACTCAGCAGATGAGTTTTATAGATGATTAGATACAAATAAAAAGAAGATTAGTACTGTAAGACAGCTCAGTAGAAAATGCCCAAAGCATAAAGGTGAAAGGAAGAATAAAATCATAGAAAAGAGCACAAGAGACATACAGGCCATGGCAAAAGTATAATAAAAGTGTAGTTGGAGCCCCAGAAGTAGATTAGAGAGGAAATGAGGACAAAAGCAATATTTGAAGAGATAATGGTTGAAAATTTTCCAAAAACAGATGTAATATCTCAAACCCAAGCAGGATAAATACATTATTAGGCATATCACAGTAAAACTGTCAGAAGATAAAGACAAAGAGTAAATCATAAGAACAGCCAGATAAGAAAGCATATTACCTTCAAAGGAGCTACAATAGCAGTAACAACTAAGTTCTCAACAGAAAACATGGAAGCCAGAAGAAAATAGAATGATACCTCGAAATGCTGCAAGAAGATTTCTGACAACTTAGTATTCTATATCCAGCGACAATACCCTTCCAATGTAGTCATCTCCCCCTTCCCCAAAAAAAGAGTTTGTCAGCAGACCCACACTAAAATGCTCAAGGGAAATCTTCAGACAGGAGAATAATTATCCCAGATGGAAAGACAGAAATGCAGAAAGAATAAAAAGCAATAGAAAGGTCAATATGAGTGAACATATAAATTGCTATTAACTTTAAGCAATAATAATATTTGTGGGCTTTAAAATATATGTTGACTTAACATGCATGACAGCAATAACTCAAACAGCAGAAGGGGATAAACAGAGTTAATATGTTCTTAAATCTGGGAAGTGGTAAAATTACTAATTTATATTGGACTCTATCAAAGAAAGAATTCAAATTGTTATAGCCAGTAGATGTAATCCCAAATATATTAACAATTACATCAAATGTAAATAGATAAATTACTTCAACTAAAAGACAAAAATTTATTCAACTAGATGAAAAAATAAAAACTCAACCAGATGTTGATTAAATAAATATGCATACCTTAAATATATGGCACAGAAAGATTGTCAGTAAAAGAATGGAAAAAGAGATATCACACAAACACTAACTATTATTAAAAATAAGAAGGAACATTTCATAATGATGTTTAAACATTAACCTGCCAGGAAGATATAACAATTTTAAATTTGTATTATCTCAAAAACATAAAGCAAAAATTGACAGAACTAAAAGTAGAAAGAGATAAATACCCAATGATAGTGGGAGACTTTAACAGTTTTCTCAATTACTTATTGAAAAATCAGACTAAATGACACAATTAATAATTTCACTTAATTGATCTAATAAGGGAAACAACATGGGACATTGACCAAAACTGACCATATCCTGGGACATAAACAAGTCCCCAAGTCCCAACAAATTTCAAAATACGGAAATAATTGAATATATTCACTGACACCAGCATAATTAAGCTAGAAATCAGTTACAAAATGATTAATAGAAAATTCCCCCCAAATATCTGGAAATTGGTCAAAGAAATCAAAATGGAAATTCGAAAACATTTCAAACTAAATGATAATGAAAACCTGGTATATTAAAATGTGTTTAGTGGGAAAAGTCAATGATAGTGGTTACTTTGGGGAAGGAGTGATCATGACTGAAAGGCAGATAAGTGGAGGACTCTTTTTTTTTAATAATTATTTTAAAGATACTTAGATTACATAAATGTTACGCAAAAATAATAGGAATTCCCATATGCCCCACCTCTCACACCTCCCACAACCTCAGTGGAGGACTCTTGAGAGCCGGTATGTTCTATGCCTTGGTGGGGAGGTGATTACATGAGTGTTTTCACTTTTTGAAAAATGCACTAAGTTGTACATTTATGATTTTGGCATTTTTCTGCATGCATGTTCCACTTGAACAAAAAGTCTGCTTTAAAAATAAAACTAGAAAATCCTGACTCCTTTTTTTTTTCTCCCACCTCATATCTAGATCATCAACATTTCCTGTTAGATTTCATTCAAAATATATCCAGAATCTGGCCATTTCTCACTGCTTTCCCATCTACTACTCTTATCCAAACAACACCATCTCTTCCTTGATTAATTTCATAGTTTCTTAACTGGTTTCATTGCTTCTGTCCTGGCTCACTATAGTCTATTCTCTACACAGTCATGAGGTTGAGCCCATTAAAGCTGAATGAGATCATGTCACCACTCTCCACACAATTGTTCAACTGACTTCTCATTTCATTCACAATAAAAGCCAAATGCTTTTTATGACCTTTGTCTCTACCTGATTTGCACTACCACCCCCTCCTTACCTCATCTCCTGGACTCCTCCCCTTGTTCACTCTGCTCCACCCTTGCTGCCTCCTCGCTCTTCCCAAAACATGTCAGATGCATTGCTGCCCCAGGACTTTTGCACTTGCTCTTTCCTCTGCCTGTAAATTTCTTCCCCCAGATTCACACAGTTCATTCTCACTTCCTTCAGGCCTCTACACAAACATCCTCCTTCCCTGACCATTATTTATCATTGCTATTCACCCCATCCACAAGAAACTACAGCTCTCTTTTCTGTCTTCAGTCCAATTCACCAAATATTTATCCAGTGCTACTATGAGCTAGGTACTATTCTAGTTGCTCAGGACAAATGGGTGAATGAAACAGTCAGAGATCCCTGCCCTCATGAGACTTACCAATTCTGGCAAGGGGAGACAGACAATAAACATAAAACAAGTATACAGTATGCTGATAAATGGAAATAAAACTGGACTAGGGTAAATATTCAAGGCAGGCTTTATTGAGAAGATGAAATCTGAGCAAAACTTCGAAGCAGTAAAGGAATTAGCCATGTAAATATTGGGGGAAGAGTGTTCCAAACAGAGATAAGGAGTGCAAAGGCCAAAGGTGCAAGTGTGCTAACATGTTTGAGAAACACAAGGAGACATGCATGGCCAGAGCAGTGTGTTTGATTTAGAAGCTCCATTTGCACAGGTTTTCAGTGACTCGGAATGTTCTGCCTTTTCTTTGAAAGGACTGAAATACACTCCTGCTGTGTCCCCTTCCTCCCTCACAACTCCTGCCTGTGTTTCTATGGATCCCAGTCCCTAAAACCACACCGCTGAGATGGACATACTGTCTGTATCCCCTGGGTCACTGTCAAGTTATATTTCAGACTTCAGGTTGTTCCTTATAAAATGTAAAATAAATGTTTGTATTCACAAAACAATAAAAACTGAGGGGTTTCCTGGGACTTTCAGAGTTAACACCAAGAGATTCCCCAGCTAGGTTGGTCACCCCAGCAGTAAAGAGCTGTGGGATGTGAGGTCGGAGAGGTAATGGGGGCCAAGCCATGAAAACCAAGAAGGCATAAAGAGACCACACAACTTAATGACAAAATGACAAGCAATATCATTTTTAAAATGGGCAAAAGAATTGAACAGATATTTTTCTGAGGTGGAAATACAAATGGCCATAAGACACATGAAAAGATGTTCAACATCACTAGCTATTAGGGAAATGCAGAGCAAAACTATAATGAGATATCATTTCCAACATACAGAATGGCCATTATTAAAAGAACAGAAAATTTCGAGTGCTAGAGAGGATGTGGAGAAATAGGAACACTCCTTCACTGTTAGTTGGATTGTAAAATGTTGCATCCTCTGTGGAAGACAATCTGGAGGTTCCTCAGGAAACTAACTCTGGAACTGCCCTATGATCCAGCAATGCCGCCTCTAGGAATAGATTCAGGAGAACTGAAAGCAAGGATGCAACAGATATTTGCACACTGATGTTCATAGCAGCATTATTCACAATTGCTGAAAGATGGAAACAAACTGTCATCCGTGAATGGATAAACAAAATGTGGTATATTCGTACAATGGAATATTACTCAAGAAGAAATCAATTGGGGTAGCACATGGCAACATGGAGGAACCTTGAGGATATTATGTTGAGTGAAATAAGCCAGACACAAAAGGACGAATATTATATGGTCTCACTGATATGAATGAAATACAATAAGTAGACTTCTGGAGTTGGGCTATGAAGTGTAGGTTGGTGGGAATGGAATGTGGGATGAGAAGGGGGAGAAGATGTTGGATGTATGTAGAATGTTTAATAAGGTCACATGCAAATATGTGGTAATGGTTGGACTTGATGGTAACACATTATAATAAATGCAACAAACACTGTTGATTTATGGATGTGATTGTGGCTGAAACGAGTAATCTAAGGAGATTAATGTTAGTCCTGGAAGATAATGTTGGGAATGTATAAAAATGATTTTGGAAGTAAATGATGATTGTGGTTAATAATATAAATTCAGGAATGTTCCTCTGCTACAGGGTGTTAAGAATATGGTGATACATGGGGAAAATATAGCTAATGTAATTTATGGACTATAGTTAACGATATTGTAATGTTTTTGTAGTAAAAGCAAAGTTGGTAGTGTATTAATTTTAAAGGCAAAAAAGAATATGAGGTTTGGCTTTATGAGATATGAATATGATTAAGCAATTTTTTTCTTCTTCATTTTTTTTCATTAATAAGGAGACCTTGCATTTTGGGGACATTGAAATTGTTCTGCTTGATATTGCAATGACAGATACAAGCCATTATACATTTTGTCAAAACTTATAAAATTGTGCGGGGCAAAGGGTAAACCATAATGAAACTATAGGCCATGGTTAGTGGCAGTGCTTCAATATGTGTTCATCAATTGTAACAAATGTACCACACTAATGAAAGATGTTGTTAATAGGGGAAAGTATGAGTGGGGGCAGGGGTGCTGTATATGGGAATCCCCTATATTTTTTATGTAACATTTATGTAATCTAAATCTTCTTTAAAAATAAAGGAAAAATAAAAGATATTTATAAACAAAAAAAGAATTAATTAATAAGAAGACCTTGACTATGTTATTTAAATAATCTGTGTTCATCTGTGTATCTTACTGAACATTAGAGGAACAACTGAGTTAGCAGTTGGAACTAGATGAGATAAAAGTGCCTGAACAAGAATTTTTTAGGAGTAACATTTGCATAACTTCTTGAGCTTTTTCTGTTCTTTTATTTTTGTGAATTTGAAATAAAGTTTAAAAAATATTTTTTTTAATTAAGAAAGAACCATGAAGGCCATTTTAAAGACTTTGGCTTTTAGAATGAGAAAAGTGAGGAGCTGTTGAAGTGATTTGAACAGTGGAATGATATGATCTGACTTACATTTTAAGACTCATTCTGGTTGCTGTGTTGGAAAGGGGGTGTTAGCACAAGGAAGAAGAAGAGAAGCAGGCTCAGAGGCTACTACCAAAATCCAGGCAAGAATTGATGGTGGCATGGACCAGGGAAGTATCAGCAAAGCTGGAGAGAAGTGGTCAGATTGTGGGTATATTTTGCAGGTAGAGCCAATAAGATTTCCTAATAGGTTAGATGAGGGGTGTAAGACAAAAAAAAAGGGAGCCACTGGAAGAACAGAGCTGCCATAAAATGAGATGAGAGAAACTGAACACAGAGCAAATTTGAAGAGAAAAAATCAGTTCTGTGCTTGATATATTAAAACCCCTTTCTCCACCCTATTTTTCTCCATACTCTTAACAACAGTGACATGTTAGATATTTTACTTATTTATTACCTATATTTACCCACTAGACTGTAACCTCCAAGAGAGCAAAGATTTTGTTGGATTTATTCACTAGTGTATCACCATCATCTGGAATGAATTCATTCATTCAATAAACATTTATGGAGTGCCTCCTAGATGACTAGCGCTGTACAAGACTCTAGGAATACAAGATAAAACAAGACATGTTTTCAGGATTGTCAGGTAAAATACAGATGCCCAGTTAAATTTCAATTGCATATAAACAATGAACAGTATTTGGTGTAAGTATGTCCCATAGTCAAATATTTAAATACGTATAACCCATATTCAAATATTCAAATATGGGACATATACTAAAAGTTATTTGTTGTTTATCTGAAAATCAAATTTAACTGGACATCCTTTATTTTTATTTGCTAAATCTGGCAGCCCTACATGCTCTCTGAATGCAAAGAGCTTAGAGTAGAGTGGGTTATATGGACAAATGAACAATCTGTACATAATAACTCTAGGAATCTAGATCACCATGGGAGCACTCTGGAGGGGTCTCGCACATACACTCTAAAGGGGCGTCAGAGAAGCTTCCAGAAACAAATGCCATTGTAACAGAGACTAATTCTATCCAGTTGAAGAGGAGAAGAAAGAGCATTTCAGGAAGGTGGAACAGCATGAGCAAATCTTGGAGGCCACAGAGAACACTGGGTTCCAGGAAACTGCAAAGTGCCCTGTATCTTGGATGCACCATACAGAATATAGCTGTGTGAGATGGGAATTGAATGAAATAGGTCACACAATGCAAAAAAATTGCTATTTTACATACCTGTGCTGAATAATTTCTCTACCAGAGATCTATGTCAAGGCTAGCAAATACAGGCATCGGTGGCCAGGAGCAAGAGCAGTGATAGGAATCATGTCCCCAGCCCTGCCAGACACTTGTGTTTGCAGCAAGAATAGAGAGTTACTACCCACCAGCAGCACGTTGTTGAGTGCTTTAGTTTCTCAGGCTGCTCCAGCAAATACTGTGAAATGGGTTGGCTTAAACAAGGGGAATTTATTAACTTAGTTTTGAGGCCAAGAAAATGTCCAAATCAAGGCATCATCGAGATGATGATTTCTTCCTGAAGATGGTCTGCCAGCGATCCTTTGCACTTTTGCCACATGGCAAGGCACATGGCGGTGACTCCTGGTTCTTCCTCTTCTGGGTTCCATTTCAGCTTCCTGCTTCCTGTGAGGTAGGTCACACCTTAACTGAAGCAGCCTCATCAAAAAGTCCTACCTACAAAGCATTTACACCCACAGGAATGGATTAGGTTTCTGGGGTACATACAGCTTCAAACCACCACAGCCTTGAGCCATCAAGAGCAAGAGCGAAATGGAGGACAGCTGTTCTCCAGCTCATCCTGGAGGGTCCTGCCTGTGTTCTCAATTTCCCTACATGTAGAAACAGACAGAGAGAAACAAAGACCAATTCATTAATACAGGTAAATAACTCTGAGGGTTTTTTTTTTTTGGGGGGGGGGGGAGGAGGGAGAAACAGGGGAGGAAATCCCATGGAGAAGGCACAAAGTGGGCAAAGATGGGGTCTTTTGTAACCTCATTTGAATCCACAGGTGGGACAATCTTGTGACATTTGGATTCTATAAGAACATGTGTTCTCAAAGAGGAAGATATTACAAAAGTCTTTGATATTATAATCGTTTGTTGTCCTCCAAAGGCCACAATACATAAACAGAAATACAGTCTCTCTGTGGTATTAAAGTTCCACCAGAGGGCGGTAGGGAGAGTGTGGGGGGGTAAGGAAAAAATGTCCAAAAGGGGTCCTCAGGGGGTGATAATGAAAAGAATTTGAGAAACACTGAGCTCTGCTTGCCAGGTGAGAAAGCGAATGCTTCAAGATGCATTCTCCAGGCAGAAATGTAGAGGATAGGGAGAGAAAGGAGCAGGAAAGGAGGACATTCTGGGCAAAGGAAACAGCATAT
>PVKH010004699.1:8464-23105 GCA_004027955.1 Chaetophractus vellerosus | reverse complement strand
CAATGGTTTAAATTAAACTCAATCCAAAGGGTAGCTATTTCATCTCTTCCAGTCTTTGCATGTTATCATCAATAGTAATAAGGCCATTTTAGTAGGTGAGGAAACAGACTCAAAGAGCTTAATGGATTTTTTCTGTGTCTTGGTTTTGCAGTAGATGGGAGGACAGGACTGAAGAGAAAAGGAATGAGTATAGAAATAAGAGAGTGTTTCTAGGCCATAATAACCCCAGAATATTTTCTTTTTCCTCAAAATCACAAAAATCAATGAAACTTCTCTTAGGCTGCACACCGAATAGCCCTTGCTTTTTGTGGTTGTGAATAATCCAGTTTCAGTCACTAGGCATTTCGAGGGCTCCAAAACATTTGATCAGAAGAATAATGCCCCTGTTATATTAGTCAGGGATCTCCAAGAAAGCAGAATTAACAGTATATGTGTGTTTATATAGATAATACTATGATACATATAATTTATATATAGAATATATAATTTACATATAATGTTTTATAATAAGAATATATTTATTTTAAGGAAGTGCTTGTGTCTTGAGTCCAAAATCCATAGGGAAGACCGGCAGAGGGTATAATCTTGAGTTAGAATTTCTTCTTCCTGGATCCCTTGATTCTTTGCTCTTAAGATGTTCTTTGGCCTCCAACTGATTAAATGATGCTCACCCACATTATTGAGGGTAATCTCCTTTATTTAAAGGCAACTGATTGTAAGTCCTAAATGTATCTATGAAATACCTTCACACCAACGTCTAGGTCCATGGTTGACCAAATAACTAGACATCATAATTTAGTCAAATTGACACATAAAATTAACATCGCACCTTATCTCCTGTATTTCATGTGAAAAAGAGAAATTGGAAACCAGCAAACAAGACAGTAGACATATAGTTTGACTTCATGGTTAATTAGAAAACCTCTCTACTTCAAGACCATCTACATATGACTAAGTTCAGAAATAGGAGATGACTTCAGCCCAGGGTGGAGGAAATCTTCATTAAAAGGAGGCATATCCATTGAGTAGAAACTGACTAAGTTTTTCAACAGAGGAAGCAGTGAGGTGAGAGGTGTTGGGACAGAAGAAAAATGAAACATTCTGGCTGTGGAAATAACTGCTTGTGTAAGAGGTTTTCCTTTTGGTAAGATAATCAATTTTACACATGAACTAGTATAACCAAATAAAAGGTTGGCTAGATTGAAATGTAGTTACTGAATTGAAGACTAGTAAAGTTTCTTTACTCTTCCTTAGTTCTATAAGACCAATTTACCAGTGTCTTGGCTGGAGAAAAGTTGAGAATATTTGCCAGTCTATGAAGACTAAAGAGTTATCCAAATTAAAAAGTATGGTTTGTGGACCTTGCCTTGCCATCATCTGGGAGCTTGTAAGAATACAGAATCTCAGACCCCACCTGATATTTAGAGAGCCAGAATCCACCTTAGATCAAGATATTCAAGTGATTGTTATATATATTAACATTTGGGAAACATGTTCAGGGCTTCAAAACTCAGAGAACTTTCTTTTAGTCTATACTGCTCTAGGAGGGACTCACCGGCTTCTTTCTACATCTCTTCCCCTATGTGAGGTCTATTGTTGCTTATCCATAAATCAGGACACATTTGAAAAATAATAATCAGCACATTCTTTATTATTTACAAGTAGGCTCTTCCAGAAACACTATCAGAAAAGAGCAAAGGAAGAGTCCAGGCCACAAAGATTCCACAGCAGGGCAAATGAAATGTCAGATTCAGGTTAGACTGAGGGTAGAACCAGCTTCACCGGCACTTACCAAGACAGAAGCTTGAAATCCACCATCCTGGTTCAATGCCTTTAACACCTTAATTTATGTCTTCTTGTGCCTTCATGTTGGTTTTGCCATTTATTAAAATTGTATATTGGCTTCCACAAACAAAATTTTATTCAAAAGTTCTCCCGAGGGCCCTAGGGACATCTGGATGACAGAGGCAAGGCACACACACCATAAAATCAAACACCCCCTGGAGGGCCCTATCTGGGATTATGATAATCTATTTCCTTAATATAACATAGTTATACTCATTTATAATTCCCTTACTCATGATTATTCTTCTCCTTTTATTTGAACCTAAAATTCTCAATATAACCCTTAAACATACCTCTCAGAGACTTAAGTCTTTGGATTGTTCACATGCCAGTTGAGTCCCAAATCCCAGCAGAGTTGTGGCCAACTCCTACTCTCCAGTTCTTTGGGTATGCCTTGGATTACTGACAAAAGGATTATGATGAACAAGTCTCATCCCCCAAAACAAGGAATATCTAACAACTGCAAGCAAAATAATTCTTTCCATCTGCCCTGTAATATCTAAGTCCCTTCTCAGCCTGAAGCAGTCAGAGCAGACATCATCAATACTGATTCATTAATTGCAACAAATGTATCACACTAATGGAAGATGTTAATAATTGGGGAAACTATGTGTGTGGGGTTTGGCAGGGGTTTTCAGTGTAATTTTTCTGTAAATCTAAAACTCAAAAACTAAAGTTTTTAACAAAAAAAAATGGTGTATTGGCATGAATGTTTAAATGGTTAAGAATCCAGGTTTTAATTTAGTACCTGTATGATAATAATAGTTATCTTAATCAATGAAAGGATGCCATATTCTATGAAAAGATGCTAGCAATGTATTGAAGTATAGCCCAATAAATAGCAAGTTCTCAAAGATGATTGTTTTTTTAAAGATTTATTTATTTCTTTATCCCCACCTTGCTGCTTGTTCTCGTTGTGTTCATTTTTGCTTTGCGTTCTTCTGTGTCTGCTTGTCTCCCCCGCTGCAACATTCCGCTGAGTCAGGTCACCACAAGGCGGCTTGCCAGCTTGCCCAGTCAGCTTACCGCGCAGCAGCGAAGTTGCCTGCTTCGCGGCTGCTTGCCTTCTCGAGGAGGCCCCGGGAACTGAACCCAGGGCCTCCCACGTGGTAAACCAGAGCTCTACCAATTGAGCCACAGCTGGTTCCCTCAAAGGTGATTATTATTGGAGCTTTATGGTATCTATGTAGAACATCTTGTGTTCCCTTTTCCCCAACAGCCACACTCCCTTATGGTACACTTTTTTTTTTTGTCTTTAAGGAGTATAATTCTTCCACCTTCAAACCAGCTCCTTTGAGGGAGAATGATTCTCCTATAGACTTGGATGTGGAGAACTAAAACTAGACCACTAATTCTCACTCTTGCCTCTACAGTAACTCACCTGCAGATCTTACAAAATTACCATTGCCTAGGCTTTACCCCCCAAATAAACTAAATTAGAAACTGGGAGTGGAACATAGGCATCAGGAATTTTAAAAATCTTTCTAGATAATTCCCATATGAAGCTAAATTGGAGAATCTCCAAACTTTACTTTGGTTAATCAGTTCATCCCAACTCCATGGCAACAAACATTATTCAGAAATAAGCTCTGATTTAACTAAGAACTGTTGGGGCTCAGAAGATGAAACTTGCAGGTCATTTGCCTAAGAATGAGGAAATAGACTCTCTTTTGCTTAATGGGATATTGTGATGATACAAGAATGGAGGAGACAGGACCCAAAATGACAGAAACATTGGTGGGTCATGTTTTTTTTTTTTTTCCTGGAATTTAATCTTTTAATTGTTTTTCATTGAATTGTGGATGTATTGTCTCTACAGATGATTTTGCATTTCTTGATAAAACAACAACAAAAAACAAAAGACTTAAATTATCAAGTGATATGGTGCCTTAAATTTTAAGAAAAAGTAACTTCCAGGCCTTTTTTGTTCTATATGGTTTTGCTCACCCTGATTGTATGATGGCCTTACTTACTTGGGATTTTCAAAGTTGTTATTTGAAAGATTCATGGCTTTTGAAATGTGATCCCCAGTATTTTTAATCCTTTACTGAATTCTGAATGTAAATTTATTTCAAAATCAACTGTTTAACTTCTTTTAGATTTGACTTGAAATTGAAATTGGGAAACTGACCCAACTAGATAAATTCGACTGAAAACCACCACTATTGAACTCCTGACTTGATATTTCTTATTAAGTCTCTTTCAGCTTTTTGTTGTTATTGTTCATTTCAATTGCTATTTCTTGATCATACCTCTTGATTTCAGTGGGCTTTGAATTCTTTTGAATGGAGTCCATCTTCTGGGAACTACTTCCATGAAAGTGGTTATTTTCAGTTGATCCTGTCTCTACAAGAGACTCTTGTTACTATAATTGAAAAACTGAAGTAGCCCAGGGGACAGTAACTTAATTCTTTAATCTGGAGTCATCAAAATCTACTGACTTTTCTCCTAGAGAAAACCAATTGCTAAATCCATATAATCCAACATGGAATACTTAGCTCATATCATCCTCCTACAAAATTATACAGAATATCTGTATATTATAGGGGCTATATTTATTTATCTTGCCTCCTCTGAACCTCTGAAGAACTTGGGCCTATGCCTCATATTTGATACATACCATTTGGTACTTATTAAGCTATCCATTGTTTTATGTATATACACTTTTTTATTACTGTAAAGAGATCATTTGAAAATAAACTTTAGTATCCTGTACATGGTATAGATTCCTGTACACATTTTATGATTAAGAAATAGCTAGAGATGATGGCAATTGAAAAACCCTGAAGTGCCTAAAGCAGTGTGAAAGCTCAGGAGATGAGCAATAGCAACTAGGCAGGCTCCAAAGTTTTAAAAGGGAAACAGAATCATAGGTACCAGTTATAGCCATAATATTGTAGTTTATTGAGAAAATATCTGGCTAGAGATAACTAAGCACCTAAAAACAACTTCTTCCTAATCCTTTATTTACTTTCGACATAATTTCTATTTTAGTGATATCAAATTGTCACAATTTTCCAAATGTGGGAAAGAAAACAGCATTGGGCTTTAGCTTATGTTCAGTTTAAACTTTTTTTTTTAATGCTCAAATGCTATGAGCTTAGTAAATTAAAATCCACAAGAAGGCAGTGTAAGTGTGACATGGGCTCTGCAGTAAGGAGACTTGGCGAGTTTGTCAAGCAAACAAACACAACCTAACCAAATAACTTTCTCCAGGCTCAGCCTTCTTAAGTCTTCGTTTTCTCACCTATACCACTGTAACCATAATATTACTTTCTTCATACCACTATTGTAATAATTAAATAAGATATACCATGTAAAGTACACCACAAAACACATGACACAATCATCACCTATAAATATTGGCCAACATATTACCCTTCAGACCTATAATTTGGATACAGGAGATTAAAAGCAGAAGGAAAAAAATGGCAGTAGGGGATTTAGAGAGGAGGAAAAAAGGATACTTATGTGCAAAAAAGCAGTCTAGCAATGCCCCAATTATCAACTAACAGTACTATATATTACAGTCCCCGGAAAAAAAATATTGAAAATATTTATCAAAATGTTCTAATTAGTCTGTCTTTGAACAATTGCTATAAGTGAAGTTCACAAAAAGTTCAACTATTCAAGGATTACAATTAATTACTAAATGCCCTGGTTGCTGGAATAAGCTTTAGCTGATACTACTGCCTGAGATACTATTAATTGGAGCAATTTGAAGAAAAACAATAGCAAATAAATGTTTCATGATAATTTTCTATGAATAAAAGTCATTTGTTTCCAGTTCAACTTCTTCGCCATATTTAAGCTGCATATTCTTAAACAAGTAACTTGAAAAGCCATTGAATTGAGGATGCAAAAAACACAGGCTCTAACAAGTGAGGGGGGAAGAGAAGATTCTGGTAACATTTTTCAATAAATCCAAGTGGAAACTCAGAAGTACTATGCACAACTCTTACAAGGAAAACACACAAAGTAGGAAAACCTAATCTGACAGAATTAACTCTCTAACCTCAATTTTTGATTAGAAAATAACTTCTCTGTATAATCAGAAAATAAATTCTCCGTATGAACTCATGATGCATACATTCTTTTGGACTCTTAATTACTGCTTTTCATCTGAGTGAGTTAACAGGATTCAACAATTTAGAGAAAAAGGTAGTTTCAAAATGAGAACAACTGACAAGTTATTAGGCAATCATGGTAAAGCATTAAAAAAACGACATTCTTTTATCTCAGAAAGGTAATTAAATGTACTAAACTCAAATTAATTTTAGCTACATTAATGTGTTCACCAATATTAATGTGCTTAAAAAATAAATTTTAATGAGTTTTTTTAAAGCACAAAACACTCACTGAATACCATGATTCACTGAAAAACCAAATGTGTTAACAAATGGTAACTAAAATTACCATTCAATCTTGAAAAACACAAATATCGTTAAAAGATAATTCTCCCTTTTATCAAAAGGATTTCTATTAAAACAATTAATACCCACCACTTTTTAAAGAAGTTTTACTTTGTTATAAATTTAAACCAGCCTAATCTTCCTACAAATAAAAAATGTATAGTCGTTTCTTCTTATCTTAAAGGTTATTAATGAAGCTTGTTTAGTTTTTCTTTTCTGTTTCAGTTATTGTTTTTTTTTTTCCTTTTGGAACTAAAACCTGAAGTAATAATTTGAAATACAAAACCACTTCAACAAACTGTTTCAAAACTGAATTTCTATAATGAATTAAAATGTTAGGAAAGGCTATGATTAAAACAAGCTACTTCAAGATATTAAAAATCAGGATCTATCTATAAATTGTCTTAAACTATGTAACTCTAAACTAGAACCATAAATTTCGATAATCTCTCACATTTAAAATGTCAACCTGGCTATCAAGACACATGAAGTACTTGTTTGATTTTTTAATACCTTTCTACCAATCTATTAATCCATAAAGGCTAAGGTGCACACTTATCTTGGGAATTTAGTTTTTGAATTTAAGAGCACAAAAATGTATAATTTAGGACTGTTTGAATCTGAATATTCTAAGCCTTTTTTTCTGCATTTTAATTTACTCAACGGTTGTCAATAGCTGTTTTCAGACAGTCCAGGAAACTGAAAAGCTTCCAAGAATAACAGCATAAAACTTAACTTTCATCACAATTTACAGATGAACATTTGATTTGCACACCAAACAGTACTTACAAATTCTAATAGGACTGCACAGGAAGGTGTTAGTTTTTTTTTTCCCTATAATCTTTGTGTTTTCCAGTTTTGTTTTGTTTTTTATTTTGCATTCTCTGAAACAATATCCAATTTCTTTGAAGACACTTAACCTAAGTCTATCTGACATGGAGTTACTTCAAGTCAGGTACCCTCACTTCTATTTTAAAGTTTTCATATGGCTATCTCCAGAATTCGCCAAGTTCCTTGAATTTAAAGTTATAAAGTCTTCTGAAGCCTGTCTTCTTTATTATTCCATGTCCTTGTCATTGTTGTACTTATCCACTCCAGATGAAAAAATCCAACTTATGAGCTAAAACAGTAAAAACAAAAAGAAAATTTCACACCTGAAAAGCATTCCTAACTATCAGGATATAGAGGGAGACACATAGCTATCTCAGTACAACCATGCTGCCTGCAAATTGCAACATCTTAAATTTCCATGTAAATGAAAGATAAAAGAACGAAAGAAAAAAGCAAACAACTCTGTGCTCTTTCACATCTGCATTTAAAAGAGCTGTTCCATTGCAATATGTAAAGGGTTGAGATCAAATATTCCTAAAATTTTAACAAATAGAAAAAAAGAACTGCCATGAAATTTCAACAATATTTAAAAAGTAATTTGAAAGTGCTGAAACTACTCAATACACAGATCAAATCTATTTTACAGTTCTGGGGGGAAGAAGACAACAACAGGGGAGGGGGGTGAGATAGGCAAAATTGCACCAGTTGAAATACTTTAATCAGTTATATAATCCGTTTGAACCCAAATCCAGAGAAATGCATGAGTCTTTTTAAGCAGTTCTATTGTTCACTATTACGAATTCACCTTGTCAATTTTAATAAACTTCTGGGGCAAAATTATCCAAAATCTTTGTAATTCTAAAATGGCCACTTCAACTATCCAGGACCTTTCACAAAACCTAGAAGATGATCTTCATATTTGAGTAATTCAGTCACCTGCCCCACCAGTGGTGCTCCTGGCCTGGGGATGCCGCCGCATTGGATCCGGGAGGAGGTGTCTGGTACTTCCAATAATCCTTTTTTGCCTCTTTTTCTTCCCCTATGTCCCAAGATGGCGCCGACAGCACTCACAATGATCTGGGCCGGTTTATACCTTTATTACAATCTTAGAGTCTAATTTCATAGTCAACAGGAATGATTAGGTTGATAAGGAAACATATCCCTTGACACCTTATTTTCTTCTGTCCTTACAGTATGATTTCTTCAGTTGAGTGAGTGTTAAAGATTTTTGAAAGATGCGGTACAAAGAATGATCCGGGAGCATTCTTTAATTGTAAGAAAACTTTCAGAAGTCCCTGTGAAAGGTGCTGATCGGATCTGAATGTAACTAAAAATGTCCCTTTTCTCAACTCCTTGAACCCAGAATGGATAGAATCCAGCTCTCTGACTCCCCTATTGTGGCACCCAACACGCTTTTCTCCATCCACACAATACTGGCACTTCGGGTGCGTTACAATTCTTCTTTGTGCAGGAAGTTTAGCTAGCCTATGCCCCAATTCATTAACGCCAGTAGATGCCCCCTTATTATGACAACCAAAAACACCCTCACACTTTCTAACTGACCTTGCCTGAGAACAGCACAGTCCCAAATTAAAAACCACGGCCACCCAAAAGATACAGGTATATCACAAACTGGAGAATTACAAAGTAAACTACAAGTGCAAAAGATCTTAACCTCATTAAATTCCTTTGCTTTTATTATATAATTGTTTATATTATATTATTATTATGTTATATTATTATATTATATATTATATTATTATATTATATTATTATAATTAATTATATAATTCTATGTTGTTTGTGTCCTGCAAGAGGAGCCCCAAGGAGAGTGCCATTTGCCCTTTTTCTTTGTGTGCAGGATTATTCCAGCACTTCTCAGTCTTTTTTCACATGCAGTTGATAATTCATTGCATTTCCACTGTAACTTCTTCCTTTGTTTTAATAATTCCTTGAAGTGTCCTTGGTGCCCAAAGGCACTTATTAGTGTCGAGGTTGTGGTGAGTATTCATATTGTTCTTAACAAAATGACAGTGAGCAATCACTGATATTTTTTTCCCTTTAATAAAAGAAACATGGAGGAAAAATCAGTCAGAAATCAGAAAATACCGATCCAATGTAAGATTTTTTTGTTGCACTTTTTATTACCATAATAGAGTTGGGCAAAGGATATTAAATTTCTACACACTTTCTAGTCTCCTAAATATCTAAAATAAATAAGCAAGCAGATAAAAATAAATAAAAAACTAATAGACTTGAAAAAGTAATAGATAAGTTAATAATTATAGTTGGAGGGCTCAATAGTAACCCCTCAGTAATTGATGGAATATTTGAGGGAAAAAATTAGCAGTAAGAATAGAGAAAACTTGAAAAATATTTTCAACCAATGTTACCTAGTTGATATTTATAAAGTACTTTACCTGGCAACAGCAAAGTACATTTATTAAGGGCTTTTATAATATAACCAAAACAGACCATATTCTAGTCCATAAACAAGTCAAAAATGTGCTTTTTGACACAGTTGATTTTAACTAGGAAATAAGAGAAAGAAGTCTTTAAAGTCCACCAAATATATGAAAATTAAGAACATTTCTAAACTACCCATGCATAAAAGAAGAAATCACAAAAGAAATTGGAAAAGAGTTTAAATATGAGAATAATATGGATGATTTTATAATAGTAAAATTGAAAATAGATTAAATGGTAAAATGGTTGGAGAAACATAAATTGCATAACATACTCCAGAAAACACAGAAACCTGAATATTTTTACAGATAATTTAAAAAAATTGAAGAAGTAGTCAATAATCACTATCCTCAAAATAACAAAAAAACAAGCAAATAAACACAAAGCTGATATGATTTATTAGAAAATATTTATTAAAATTTCAAGCAAGATGATCTTAATTTTGCACAAATACCTGCAGAGAACACAAAAATAGAAAAGGTTTCAAATACTTTATGAAGTCAGTATCAACTTGGTAATAAAATCATTCAAGTTATTAAAAGAAAAAAAGAAAAGGATGTATTTCGCTTATGAACATAGCTACAAAATTACTACTTTGAATATATCTATGAAATATGACCAAACCAAATCAATTCATAAAAATGAAGCTCTTATCTACTGACAAACTTTGTTTTATTCTGAGGGTGTTCTGCATTAAAAAACCTTAGTATTGTAACCAATACATTAAAAATTAAGGGAAGAAAAAAACATCATTGCATTTCTAGGTGTAGAAACAAAACACAAATGTTAATGTCAAATAAAACATAAATCCAGATTTAGGTAAGAAGAGGCTTTATTAGAAAGTATTATTTCAAGAGGATTCAAGGAACTATTGCAATAGGGAGAAAGCACCAACCTTGAGATCTACAAGCATTTCATAGGTTAGGCAGAACAACACTTTTCTTTTATATTGAGTGTTAGAGGTTCCCTGTTACAAGGCTCAAAACGTATGATTGACAGACTGTGCCATAAAGAAAAGCAGCCCCTATCCAGGAACTGTGTGACTGCTTGATCAAACCATATCCTGCATGTGTAAATATAACCAACTATCTCCTCACAGGAACAAAGGAGCAGAACGAGATAAGTATCTCCACTCCCTCCTGAACAGGGGTTTGTCAGCCCCTCTTGCATTCCAAGAATATCCTACCTCCTAGCCCACTACCCCCAGCCATATAAGGGAAGGATTTGTAGTTACAGCCCCTTATCGGCCCCCAGGGTATACTTGGACCCTCACCCTCTCCCCATGAACTAACATTTCCCCACCTAGTGATGTGCTGTATAAATTCACATTTGCCCCTTCCAGGGATGGGCTGAAGTCTGTTCTTCAGGCCCCTGCCATTGGGGGAGCTTCTCATAAACTTCCTGCCTGCAATCATCAGTCTCCGCGTCCCAGTGAGCACCACCTTTCTCCAACATTTGGTGCTGAAAATTGGGACTGGGGTCACATTGAGACTGGTTTATTAGCAAGGAATCTCCGCCCTGCCACTGCTGAGAGAACCGATCCAATACTGGACCCCGAATCATAGCTGGGTGAGTCAAAGATTTCTCTGCTGGAGGATCCTGCTCTCTGTCTCTCTTTTACAACCCACAAAAAATCCTAGCACTAGGTCAGTGATTCTAACCATTCCCAAGGGCCACAGCAGGTGAGAGGCCCATGTACTCGTGGGAAGAGACCCTTTGGTCCCAGAGAAGTCCAGTCCCAAGTGCGGTCTCCCATTTCCTCAGGTGGTTTCCGACTAATTCGGGGACACTTGTCTCACTTGGAATCTCCCCTGTTCTAGAGATTGTTTGTCTCACCCAAGCCACCAAAACTGGGGAATTCTATTCCCCCCACCCCCACCAAAATAAACCACTCCTCTGGGTTGTATCCTTCATCTGAACCCAGAAGGAGATATCCAACCTAAATAGCTCTGTGTGGTGGCAATACATATTGGACAATGAAAATCAATGCTCAGAAAATGGCACTTTGGATCTCCAAGTTCTCTGAAACTTAGAGAACTTTACCCAGTTCAGTGGCAAGCGGTCCAAGGTTTCTTCGTTCAGGCCTTCTTCTATCTTCTTAACTGCCCCTCCCTCTCACAGTCCTGTCCTCTTACCAAATTCTTCTTTTACACCAAAACCCTCCTCAAAAGCCTTCTTATTCCTCTCTTCCACCCCCTAAATCCCCTGAAAACTTCAACTTTGATTCAGCTGATCAGGCTCCTCCTGCACCTCCTCCATATATAACTCCGATGTCGCCTCCACCCTCACCCTCCTTGTCCTCCGACTCCCCTTCCTCCTCCTCATCATCATCACTGTATTCTGCCCCAACTTTCTCCCCTCCTCATACAGGCTCCAGGGCTGGAGCTCACTTCCCCTCCCCGGCCCTCCCCACCTTCCACACACAGAAAACACTTCTTCTGACTTTGATCACTCCTATCACATCCTCCTCCACTCCCGTATGCCTCATCAGCACCTGCTGAACTTACTCCATCTTCGTCCTGTTCCCCCACACCTGCCTTTGAACCTGCTCCCTTCTCTCCACCCATCACTGGCTCTAGAGCCCAACTCCCTCTCTCAAGCCCAACTCTCCACTCTCAGGCCGCCTTCCTCACCTCCTGTCCTCCCTCTCCAGGAAGTGGCTGAGCTAGAAAGCATTATGTGCATATACGTCCCCTTCTCCCTCTCTGATCTCTCACAAATCAAGCATCATCTCAGGTCCTATTCCTCTGATCCTTCTTATTTTATCAAAAATTTCAATTCCCAGCTGTCCCTAATAACCTTAATTGACAAACCTATGATTGCTCACCTCTTACAAATAAGCTTTAGCTGACACCTAAGTCTGTCTAAGTGTACTCCTAAAAAGCAATAAACCAAAATACATGTATTAAATAACTGTCTATCTAAACTGCTAAATTAAGAGCTTAACTGCATATTCCTAACTGGTTGCTGATTACTAGTAAAATTGTTTCCAAAACAAGCTTTAATATTACAAGCAACACTGATTCCAGAAAAAAATCTTAAAAGTAAAATCAAAGATATAAAATAATGAAAAGCTTAAAAATAGCCATATCAAAGGAGTAAGAATTATGAGTCAAATTACTGAGCTCTGTTTTTGTCAGTGTGCCATAACTCTTTTTGTGTTTGTTTGTTCAGTGTATATCTTGATACCTCCATATGGTAATATTAAATTGATAAATGAAAATTCTTAAAAGAGCCCTATTCAAATGGCTAAAAATTAAATAATCACTTACATTAATAAAAATAAGTATGGATGCTGTATTTGGTATTAGCATTATGAGCATTAAATCTCTAAAATGATGAAAATTTTAAGTTTTGACTAATGAAATTACTACAAACCTCTTTTTGAAAAAAATGTTGCCTAAATTGAAATGAATAGTTTATTTTTCTTCACAGAATAAAATGAAAGATGTGAAACTTAAATGGATCTTGAAAGAAGTAAAAAGTCTGTGGTCATGTTAACTAAAATTTGATAAGTTTGATCAAAGAAGTGTGTTTTGTCCTAAGATAAAATGGCTGGTTTTCATAAAATCAGAATGAAAGTATGTAGGACAAAACTTGAATGGATATGGCAAGTTGTCAAAGGTATTGTAGTAGCATTAAGTAAGGGAATGTGTTCTGTGAAGGCAAAATTTGTCCTAAGATAAATTAATTATAGTCTATGTGAGTATGGCTAGTCATAAGAAGTTTATACAAGCATTGTTTAAGCTGAAATATTTAAATGGCTAATTACAGAAAGCCATTATTAAACAGAAACTGAATTGATACTAATAACAAAAAGTAACTTTATAACAGAAAAGCCTGCTGGAAATCACCTCAATCTGCATATTAAAGCAGTGGTAGGGGGGAAATAATTTTGATTCCACTGAGAATCTTAAGTTTTCAAAATATAATGAAAAAAATAATTTTCCTCACTGCTAATATAAAATACCTGTTAATCAATGTAATCATGATAATTGTATGTTGTATGAAATTTGCTTTGAGACAGTTCACAAAGTCATTTTAATAACTTATGTATGTACAGTGTTATATTATTAAGGAAAAAGACAGTAATATTGTCCTAAAATAAAACAACTGGTTATTAAAAAGTTAAAATATAAAACTAAAAAAAAGCTATATTATCAAATAGTACACCAATGCAAAATTAAAATTTTGTTCTTTCTCGGTTAAAGTAACAAAGTTTCTTAAATCATTAGTCTGTTTTAGCAAAAGTTTACAAAGAGTTTTTCTCCTGACTAATCAGTGTACAAAAAATCTCTTTTATCAAAGTAGCTTCTTGTACTTTAACCTTATCTTTCCTTGGCTGTTTAAGAAAAACAAGTCTTATCACTCTTAAAAGAGCATAATGTTCAAACCTGCTTTCTCAAAGTCAAATCCTGAAAAGTATCTTTTATTTCAAATTATTTAAAAAAACATGTCCTTTCACTTTAAAAAGGTGAAGCAATAAAATTAAGTTCATTTGATATGTTATAAGTTAAATAGAAAGTGTTTAAAAGTGTTCACATTAAAGCTGCCTCGGGGTGATATATAACAGTAAGCTATCATAAACTAAAGTAACACCACTGTTGTATGCAGCAACTCCAAATATTGTTAGTTTATTACAAAAATTAATATCCACTTATGTCACTATCACTTTGTTTTAAAATTTACTAAAACTTTTAGTATCTCCTTAGGCAAATCGATCCAGCCTGCATTCACCTTCATGTGTGAAGGCCAACGGTGGATTTTGCAGTGCTTCCCCAAGGCTGTGTGATAGCCCAACCATCTGCCCTGGCCTGGTGGCAAAGATTCTGGCTGGGTGGAAAAACCTGTGGCTGTAACATATTATGTTAATTAGTAATCCTTTTTTTTTCAGAATTAAAAGAAGCACGAAGTACAATATTTTCTCACATTAATAGACATTATAATATTGTTGGGTTATTGAAAACCCTTCATCCTTCATTTAGCTCAAATATGGAAACCATTATATGTGTCGATCAAAAAGGTCATTCCTGGGAATAGGAGGACCTCCAGCAGGCTGTCTTTTTTTTTTTTTTAAAGATTTATTT
>PVKH010004698.1:0-23007 GCA_004027955.1 Chaetophractus vellerosus | reverse complement strand
CAAATCCTTGTCGTTGCCCAGCGGTTTCCGGGCCTATTCTGGCGGTTCTGGGCCTAAAGGCGACGGGAGCGAAAGGCGAGAGAAGCTCGGAGCACACGTCGAGAGGAAGCATCAGGGAGCCTCGGCGGCGTCTCCGGGGTCCGCCGAAGCCACCCGGCCGCTGGGCTGGGGCCGGGGGTGGTGTGGAAGTGCTTCGAGGCCTAGTTGAGGCCTAGTACCGGCTTTGTGTCTGAGGCGGCAGCGGCAGCGGCAGCGGCGGCGGGGGGGAGGTGGAGCCGGGGGCGGCCTGCGGGAAGGCCTCTCCTCCGCCGACCGCGCTTTTCTGGCCTAGGCCGCGGGGCCGCTGGTGGCCTCCGGGGAGCAGGCGAAAGGGGTTTGTGTTGGGGGGGGGCCTGGGCCTGGGGAAGCCGACGCCGGTCGTCCGGAAGCCAGGAGGAGGCGAGAAGCCGCTCGTGGACTCCGGGCCTAGGCCCTCTCCCCTCAACCATCTCCCGGGGCCTGGGTCACCCCATTCCACGGAAAGAGACCAACCGGGAGGTGCGGCCGCGCTATGGACCCCTGACCCCGTGGGGGTCACTCGGACTCTAACGTGTGGACTGACCGCTACTGACTGCACCGCCTACCCCCGTCTCCTGCCGGTCCTTAGCATGAGCGAGGGGGACCCAGCCGGGTGACATTGCGCCCGTTGGCGGATTCTCGATTTCCCCTTTTCCCGGTTCTCGTCTCCCTCCTCCCACATGAAGTGCTTCTGAGTATCGGGGGTTCTGGATTATTGTTTTACGAATCCCTGCTTGTGGTTGGGGGGTATTTAATCCAAGGCCTTAGGGTCCTTCCGTGTTTTTTGAGTGTTTTGTGTGTGTACATTCTTGCTCTTAAGTTTATAAATATACGTATATTGAGAGTGTCCACGTCTCCTCGCTGAACCTTAGGAATCCTTTGGCACCATGTCCTGTGTGCATTATAAATTTTCCTCTAAACTCAACTATGATACCGTCACCTTTGATGGGCTCCACATCTCCCTCTGCGATTTAAAGAAGCAGATTATGGGGAGAGAGAAGCTGAAAGCCGCTGACTGCGACCTGCAGATCACCAACGCGCAAACGAAAGAAGGTAAGAGGCACATGGCCTCCAGATATTTGCTGGTTGAAGATAGATACTAGTAGTAAGGTGTCTGGCAGAAGACTAACCGCCATTATGTTCTCTTGTGGGACTGTTCGTTCTAATACTTTACATACAACTTTAATTGATAGCCAGGAGTTTCAACAGCCCGCTTTGGAGTTTAACTGGCTTATTTGATTTGATTTCTGTATAATTGGGTTATCTGTAACAGGCTAATCCAAAAACCATTTTTCTCGATGTTTTTTAAAATGTGAATGAGGGGGGCGGGATCCAGATTATTTGGGGGCTTGCCTTGTGCTGGTTTTTAACTTTTTCCTCATCAGAAGGAGGGGAAGAGAGCATAGCGTGTGTAAAGTTTGTTATTCGTTAAAGCAGCAGTAAAGATAGTTCCTTAATTTTTCTTTTGGGGGACAAACGGCAAATTTTGTGTCCTCCTTTTCTCCCGCCCCTCCACCCTTTCTCTGAATTACTCTTGAGGATTTAATCCAACCACTCTGTAAATTTGGTCATTGTTTTTGGAACTTGGTTCTCATGTGACAGGTTTTGTATTGTGTATAAATTCCAGGATTAGTAATGCAGCAATTAGGTGGTTGAACTCTTATTCGTCATATTACTCTTAAAATTTACCAATTGGGTGAAGATCAGAAGTTCTGGTTTTTCTTTTTTAAAGTTGTAATTGCTGTACTTTACATGACTATGTTGATACTAGGATATTGAAAAATAGTAGGCTGCTACAAACAGGCCACTAGTTGGAATCTTTTAAGTTCTTTCTACTTTTTAAAATAATTTTATAATATTGGGAATTCAACAGTAGATGAAACAATGTGCTGGTAGCCTTTTCAGACTCTTGAATCTGAACTTTTCTCAGTACAGTAGTTTTCAGTAGGTCAGTCTTGAGTTTATTGATGGGGTGAGAAGGAATAAAGTGAAGTTGTGATTAAATTAGGGTATTTTATTGATCACCAGACTTGGCATAAGGTGTGACATCAGTTCATTTAGTTGAAACGGGAGGGCCCCTACCATTAGCCTGTTTTACCGTGGTTAGAGTAAATCTTGTCACGTAGAAGAGCAGCTTCCAGATATAAGTTTAAGGAACTGCAGTACTGGCATCATGATTCAAATATTCATTAAGGAAGAATTTTATTTACTTACATGATAGCATGTGAAAGAATAATCCCTGCTTCTCCACCCCCACCCCCATTTTTTTTTTGAAATGGATGTCACATCTAAAGGACACTTCATATGAGGCTTTGGTAATTGTAATTATGTGTAGCACCCCTCTACATAAGGGAAGGAAAGATTGTGGTCAAGAGCAATTGAGATATGTCCTTTTTTTAAAAAAAAAACATGTTATTTGAGAAAACACTTTTTTTAAGCCCACCAAAGCGTTGTTTAAGTATTACTTCGTAGAACAGGTGGATTTATAAGAATTATAGGCCATTGATTTATTAATGAGTATTTATGAATGGGAGAAAAAAATATAAATAAAATTAGGAGTAGAGGGTATTAAGATAGTTTTAATGACCATATGCTATGCAGCTTTCATATTTTACTGGAGCATTACACAATGGAATTATTAGGGCCTAGGCTTTGTTGTTTTCCACCTTACAATTGAAAACAATTTTGATCAGCTGTTTAGAGTAGGTTATGGGTAAAGGAATTCTTGTCCATCAAATTTAAGAGTTTCGTGACTTCGTGTTTTCTTTTCTAGTCCAGGAAATATAAATATGTGATAAGTAATTCAGACCTTGAAAGCCAAGGAAATGCTTTGCCCAGCAGCATATTTTCTTGTATATGTTGTGTAAACTGTCCTTTATTGGAGACAGCTTTGATGTTGTTTAGGAGAAGGAACTGGGTGAGAAAAATGTGCATTTTATGTAATCCTCAAAACAGGGGAGAAAAAGATGTCATTGATAGTAGTACAGAGAATAGCCACTTAATGAGATTTACGGGAAATCTTACCCAGTGTCACAAGGCAGTTGGCATAAGAATTCCATTTGGCTTTAGCACCATGCAGTGAATTAGAGGGTGCAAAATAAATGGTTGTAGCGTCATAATTAGGAGATTACTTAGGAGAGAATGCCGAATTAGATCACTTTAGTTTATTCGAATTAATGCTTTAAATTATCTTACATCCCATGTTTCTATAAACTATTCCTTACAGTTTTGGAAATCTGTCCATGTTTAGAACCTTTAAATCTTGATGAGACTAAAATGCTTCAAACAATTTCTTGTTTTAAAGTTAAAAGCTCTGTTTATTTGAAGACTGTATTTCAATAATGAATCCCAGCTTTGTCTGACTCTCCATGTCTCAGATTCATCTTGTTATTCATTTCATCCATGCCCTTCATGTTTTTGGGTCAAAAATTATACTGGTGAGGAGAAAGGGTTTTGTGAAACTAAGAGGCTCTTTGTTAAGGAGGCATTTTAAGTATGAAGATAGTTTCAGGGAACAGATGTTTATGAACTCATTGTAATTCAGGTACATTAAAAGGTCAGGTGGATAATCTTTTGGAGGGCATAATAGTTTGACACAGTGCTGTGTTGATCAAATTAAGTTGTTTTGGACAGTGAGGACACATTTAAAAGTTGTTAGATATTCAGAAACTTCCTTGCCAGGTGTTTGACACCAAGTTTCTGTTTCTAGAAATAGCTTTTTTTAAAATTCCCCTTCTCCCCTGCTTCCAATTTTTCTTAAAGTTTGCTTGGAATTTGGGGCTATCGAGGACTATCAAAGATAGAAAGTCTTATATGCACATGCCTTAATCTAGAAAATTGCATCTCTAGTTGGATACATACTGCTTGATGTATACTGTAAAGAACCCTTGTCTGAACAAGCATATTTAGTTTATAAACTTGAAATAATTGGAATAACAGAGGTAGTGAGCCACTTTGTGTTGAGTAACTTAACTGAAGCAAGTAAACCTAATAACATTAAAAGAATGCACATTAATGTCTGGTTGTGTGATTGAGAGAGATGGATATGTGTGTGCATGTCTTCTCTCTGTAGTGGGTTATTTTCTTTTTTGGTAATTTTGTAAATTCCTTCCTTAGCAAATCTTCCTACCATAGTTTTAATTCCTCAGTCAAATTTCTTAATTCCATTTTTAAAGAAGTACTGCAAATAGACAGTCCATAGAGTAGAATAGGATCCATTCATCCTTCCTCTTTGTCGTCTGAGAAAGTGACATTTCTCTGTTCATCCAGTTTCTTAAGCTGGGAATCCAGGAATTTATGACTGATTCCTCTTTTCCTTCATTCTCCCCTACCACCCCCAAATATTCAGACCATCATCAAACCTTGTTTATTCTCCCTCAAAACATTCTCTGCCATGTCCTAGCACAGACCATCATCTCTTACCTGGACAGTATAGCAGGTTCCTTATTAATCACTGTATTTCTATTCTTGTTCCCCTACAGTTCATTCTCCACCTAGATACTAGAGTTAGCTTTTTTTTTTTTTTTTAACATAAAACAAATCATCACTTTGTTTAAAATCCTTTAATGACTTCTTGTTGTATTTAGAAACAAAAATTATCGATGTATTATCTGTACCTTAACAGCTATATTTCATGCTATTCTGGCCTTTTTATGTGTTTTTTTCCCACATGTTTTTCCCTCTGCCTGAAACATTCTTTCCCTAGCTTTTTTGCATATCTGGCTGGCCTCTCAGTCTTGAAGTCTTCAAGTGTTAATTCCTCAGAGAGACCATCCATGAATCAACATTCTACCGAAAATCGTACCCTGTCTTTAATTCTTTATTATAAAACTCTTTTCTCTTTATTGATATGTCATAATGTAATTGTTAGTCTGTCTGGTTCCCCAGTAATAAGCTCCATAAAGATCATAATAATTAATTCATTTTTAGGGGCTAGGAGAGACAGGATTTCTTCTTTTGAAATAACAGCTTTTTCTCATAGTTCAGATGTACAGCATTTCTGGCTTAAAGTAGAGAATGACTTTGTCATACTGAGATTTGGGATTCTGCAAAAGTGGAGGTGGTAGAACCAAGAACCTGCTGACACGATGTAGTGTCCTTTGAGGAGAAACTCTTAGGGCTTTGACTATTTGTTCTGACAATTAGTAATCTAGATGTGAGGAACATGTAGTTATCAGTGCTCTTTTTAATATTCAAGTCAATTTCCCATAAAATTTATATTTGGTTGGAGTTTTCTGATTCCTAGGAACTATAACTTACTCAAATCCCCAAATATAAATTTGACTCTTTTATCTTTTTATTTACAGAATATACTGATGATAATGCTCTAATCCCTAAGAATTCATCTGTCATTGTTAGAAGAATCCCCATTGGAGGTGTTAAATCTACAAGCAAGACATATGTTATGTAAGTATTGATCAAATCTGATTTATTTTAAGTTTTTCAAAGTTAGATTTATTTTGTGAGAAAGAACAAGTGTATTTTAGAACCAAACATATTACTTTACCCTTGATAAGTATATTTTCTCAACTATGAAGATGTTATTAGAATGAAGTTTTGTTCTACATAAGCAGTATTTACAAAGACAAGGAAGTAATGTTCAGATCAGTGAGTGAAAAATATTTCTGTATCTTTCTTTGTTTTTTTTTTTGTTTTGTTGTTTTTTGGTTTGTTTGTTTTGAGGTACCAGCAAATGAACCCAGGACCTTGTACATGAGAAACTGGCGCTCAACCACTGAGCTACAACCACTCCCCAGTGAGAGTTGGGTTTTTGTTTTTTTTTTTTTTTTTAAGGAGGTACAGGGAATGAACCTGGGACCTTGCACATGGGAAGCAGACACTCAACCACTTGAGCTACATCTCCTCCCCCTCCTTTGGTTTTTATGTGCATGCACAGATATATTTTATTGTCCTACTATTTTCTTTGCCACAAAAATGTATATAGGTATTTTAGGAGATGTATCCTACTAAATATTTTGATGGTGTTGAGAGTATTCAGGGATGTTAACATTTGTTCCATATTAGTTGAGAGGCCATGGAATGATAGTTTATGAGTATAGACTCTGGAATCAGGTTTATGTTTGACTTCCTTTACTGCTTCATACCAACTGTGTGACTTTGGGTAATCTACCTAAAGTCTTTGTGCCACAGAGTAAAATGGAGGATATCAGTACTTAACTCTTAGGAGGTATAAGGATTAAATGAACATTGCCTGGTACTTGGTCAATGCCCCTTATATTATTGAGTGAGAACACAGCACTATCTCAGGCCTACTCTCGAGCTTAAGAAATTTACTAAAGGGGCAAGATTTAAACTTTATGTTCTTAATTTTCTCAACTTTCTGGTAATTTTAATAGTGATATTGTAACTATGATATGTGAAAAGGGCAGCAACTGGGCTGTTTAAAGGATAGTGATTTCCCCTTATAAGTTGGGTGCTTTGTTTGAAATTTTGGCAAATTCTGGTTTTGATCAATGAAAAATTCTGGAACTTGCCAGTCATAGGAAATGGAACATGTTCTTGGAATTGAGGTAAAATAAAGTTATCTCTTGACGCTTTACCTCATGTGGGCAAGTTTTCATTCCAAGATTGCTATTGATTTCTTGTATGGTTACTACATTTCTTAACATTTGGAGTTCTTTTATGTAGTGTCTTTTGTGTTGTAACAATTTCAAAAGCTGAGTTTTTATTTATTTTTGCTGTAATCACCAAGTAAACTTAGTAGTATGTGCTTGTAGGTTGATACAGTTTTAAGAAATTATAAAGAAAATTCTTATAGTCCAGCATGAAATTACACTTTAATTTACCAAGTGCTTATTTTAATAGTGAATAATTTAAGTAGATATATTCAGAAACTCTTGGGAAAAGAATTAGTTTAAGTACATGGCAAAATAAATTGCCTCTTACACATATTGTGTAGTAGTTCACTATACTTAGGATTTCCTTTGTAATAAATTGCCTCATAAAATGCCCAGATTTGTTGCACAAATACTAGAAAATGAAAATTTGATTTTTATCCTAGGACTTCCATATCATACAAACTTAAGAACTCCTTTCAGATGCCAACACTGCTTTGTAGTCAGGATAGCATTACTGAAACTAAGCTTTTAAAGACTGTATTTAGCACTCCAACCCCCTCTTCTTTCCTGTAGACTTTTAAGGGAATTGCTTCTTGGGCTTATTTGTACGTACTTTTAAACATCAAATTGTCTGTCCAGTTCTCCGAAGCAACCATTTAACTCATTCTTTTAACTAACTATCAGATTGTATGTTAGATTTTTTATAAGTTAGAATTCTTGTTTAGTCTTTGGTTATTATCCTCATCCCCCCGCCCCCATGGCTCCCTCGTCTCTTTGCTTGTTGTTTGCACTCGTCGTCTGCCCAATTTTTGTTTTTATGCTCGTTTTTTCTTTTTCTTTTTTTTCTTTTTCTTTTTCTTTTTTTGCTCCTTGTCTGTTTGTTTTTTCCTTAGGAGGCAACGGAACCGAACCCGGGACCTCCCATGTGGGAGACGGGCACTCAACTGCTTGAGTCACATCTGCTCCCCATGATTGTTATTTTGACGAGTTGTAAAAGTAGTGTCAGCCTGTCCTTCTGGATTTTAAAGTTAGTTTTTGGAGAACAGCAATTTCTCAGAGATCCAAATCCTAAACATTAACAGCAGTGGTCTTGCTGTAAGAAAATTTAATGTATGAAAATTTATACTTGGACATATTAAAAAACTGGGTAGTAATATATACTATTTGGTCTATTACAAATTAACCACAAAGTTTCTTAACATAGCAAAATCTCTAGACCACCTTTCAAAAAATGTTTATTGTTTAGTAGCAAAGTACACCTATTCTAAAATACCCCAGGATGGATTCCACCCCCACCCCCACATTTTAAACTGTTCAAAGATGGTAATGATCAAAGTATTTGTATTCATTATTTTAAAAGCTAGATGTTTTAAAATCTTTGTTACTAATAATGTGATCGGAGGTGTAAAGATTAGCACAAGAAGTTCATAAGTAGATGCTTGTATCTAATGATATTTTTTGTTGTTTTCCTTTGTTTTTTAGAAGTCGAACTGAACCAGTGATGGGAACTTCAAAAGCAGTATGTAAAAACACAATCTCACACTTTTTCTACACATTGCTTTTACCTTTATAATGTAGCAGTGAAGTAAATCATTTTAGAACTTAATATCCAACTGATCGTAGTGCATATTGTAAATAAAATGTATTTTGATGACAGCTCAGTTGAATATGGATATATGTGGCATGACTTGCACACTTATTTTGTAGAAATGGGTAATTTGTGCCCAGAAAACACTGTTTCATATTAAATATGATAGAATTCTCCTTTTTGACACTGTGTTGTACAGTTAATGTATGATCCTTTTTAGATCATGTAGGTTTTACACTAATGAACATGATAACATGTTCTGCATTTGTCTGTCTATAGTTAGTATTTTGTATGTATGTACAGGCTGTTGTGTGCTTTTTGTTTCTTGCAATAAAAAAAAATGTTTGGAGTGTATATTTTGCCATTTTCACGTTGTATCACTTAGTTTTTGTTAGTTTTTTCCCCCCTGCCTTGATTGGTGGCTTCAAAAATGTGTTAGCAACATGAAAAGTTTATATTAAGGTTTGATGCTATCTCCAAGTACAAACGCACCATAGAAAAGATATTTCCAGAGAGACCCATTGATACAGCTTTATTGCTTAGTCTTGCTGTGTTTGGCAATTTTGATCTATTTGTTTACAACCTGAAGTTGGGCCCTGCATACTGCCCATGAGTATATAAATGATTCAGTGATTTTGAAGATTTTATACAATTGGGTACATTGTTTTCAAAATTTAATAGAGGTGCTCTGCTTCTGTCTAGTCTGCTCAGATGTCCAAATTAAAATATTTCCCTCTTATAAGACTATTAATTGTAGGCTATAAAAGCTGTAGCTTCAGAGATAACTCCCCTTAACTGGGTAGCATCTTAACTTCTGTTATCACAGATTAACCTTTTGTATGATACCATTTTGACATTAAGCTCTTAGTAGAAGGCAGCAGCATTCCTAATTTGTGGGGTGAAACATTATCTGTTTCAGAACACAGATCTGTAGTAATTGGGGTTCTGTAAATTTGATGATTCTCTAAAGGTTTACTGGCCAGGCTTGATAATGTACACAATGCAAGATGTCTGAAATCTTCATTTAGAATTCAAGGTTATTGCTTGCTGTTTCACTTTATACTTTTAAATACTACTGATCTTTAATTGTGTATGAGGCATTTCACTAACCTTGGATCATTGGATCTTAAACATGGTAATATAGAATATCTGAACTTTGGACTTGTTCTCTAAAGTATATGGCCTTTAGTTCTCATGGAACTAAATGTAGTGATTCAAAGATCAAAACACTTAGTGTTTGGGTTTTTGGTTTGTTTTTTTTCCTCTTTTGGGGAAATGGAGGGTTTTCTTTGTTTTTTGGGGGTTTTGTTTTTGTTTTTGTTTTTGTTTTTTAAGCATAATGCTGTAAAAACTGTCCAAGTTTCTGTTTTGCTGGTGATTGATTTAAAATTGATTTTTATGTATCCAAATGCTAGTACCAATTAGATCGACTACCCTGGTGACTGTAGTAGTTCATGTACCTCATTTTGTATATAAAGTACACTTTATATAGTATTTAATTCAGATGAAGTTTTATTTCTTGAAAAAGTTATTTCCTTTTTGTTTATTAGCATGTGTATAAACACAAATCACATGTTCATAAATAAAGTTAACATTCTTTAGCCTCGTGTGTTCCCTGGCATGTCTGTATTACATATGTAAGACTTTTTTTTTTAATTTTAAGATTATTTAGATTTCTTTTTTTTTTTTTCAATATTTTAAGAGTGGCTTTAATTTTTAAGTAGATTTAACTGAAATGGAGACATTAGATAATTATCTCCATCATTTATTTGCTTGGGGTACATTTGCTGACATTTAATAAGAGAGAATATATTCATCAAGACTAATTAGTGCCCCATTTTAGGAAAGCTAAAAATCACGTGGATTGTACACATTGACAAAAGCAAAATTACAGGCACTAAACCAAATTTTTAAAAATTCTGATTAGTAAAAGTAAATGTGCATTTTTTGATAACTTAAGCCAACTTTAATCAAAAATCACAGTGTCTAAATTGCTCAGCCTTGTTTTTAGTCGTCCTTCCATGTTGGTACTCCAAAATTGGATGTTCTTCCTGCTATTGAACTTCAGAGTTACATTTTGTAGGACCCTTTAATTTCAAACCAGTATGATTGGCATGAAAGATTTCAGATCCTTGCTCCCAGAAACAAAACCACTAATTCGATGTTGGGAGGTGGATTAATTTTAATGATGTCTACAGTGTGGGTAGATCAATTTTTTTTAAAGGCAAATTTTTTTTAGTGTGGATTTTATTTTCACTTTTAGTATCTAACCACTGATCACTATTTTTATTGATATATAGTGTATACAAATTTTCTAATTTCTTTTAAACCATTTTTGTCAACATTTCCACTTTTCCTATATACCTTTGTTTTATGTAGAAAAGAAAATTGGATTCTTTTCTAAAATTATGGTACATTTAACTTGTGGATTATAACATTTAGATGCTGTGGTGATTATTTGGTGGAAAAAGGTGATTGTAGATGTCATTTTATATCTGAAGTCACTTTCAACTCAATAAACATACTAATAGCAAGTTGGCAGAAAGCTAAAAAGAAAGGGCAAGAAAGCCCAGCATAATTACCAAAAAGAAACCCCACCATATTTTAAGCATTGGGAGTGAGAAGATTAAAAAAGAAAATGTTAGCGGTTTTTCGAGTTCCAATGTTAAAAAAGTAAACATAATTGATTGCCTTCTAAGGAAATCATCAGTATTCATATTCTAGATAGTAATAGACTAGTTTTAAATGCTGTTAATTTGTTTCATTGATTAGAAACATAGTATAGGTGGCTGGTGACAATTTTGTTCAGTCAAATAATCCCTGGCTCATGAACAATGTAATCCTCCTTAAAGTAGATTAAATAGGTCAAAATTTATTCTGGGTAAAAATAGGGTATTTATGGGGTTTTTTTCCTACTTATCTATCCATAACTTCAGACATAAATTCTCTAAGGAAAGAACACTTCATCAAAGCTGGGCAAGAGTGAAACCACGTTGGTGGCTCTATGTGGTTATGCATTAGGAATATGGGATTAGTGCATTACAAATTATAGGTCCTCAATATGGAGCAAAGATCTTTTTTATCTAAATAAGCATACCAGTAATAATATCCATCAAACTAACTTTTTAAAACCCTAAGATTTGTTAGATACATCTTAAATTTAGCCAGTGTTATTTTGATTTACATTTTTTGAGTTCCTGCTCTGTCAGGCATTGTGCTGAGAACTTCCTATTGAAATTGGTTACATATTTGGGGTTTCAATTCATACTGTTTTTATTTTAATACTCTTTGTTGCTGGAATGTTTGAAAAATACCTGAAGACTCATTGAGCTTTTTTGTTTTCTTTTTAATCCGGACATCTTATTACATTCTCTCCATTGTAAACAAAATTCTAATCAATAATGCATGAGAAATTTGTAGCATGGTAGACAAGCTTACTTACTACACTTACTACATAGAAACTAGCTATGTTTTCATTTTGGTACACTTTTGGGGAAATCATTTTTAGCATAACATTTTTTGCTGATATTAAAATCATTTCAGGGACTCAATGAAAAATTTTAAATAAATCACATTTTAAAATGCATAATTAACCCCTTATACCCTACATATACAAAACTTTCTCCGTTTGATTAAATTAACTTTCTTTTTCTCCAACTATTAGAGTTCATCATAATATGTGGCAGCTGTTTGCCTTTGGAGAACCTAGGGTACCATTTGTTTCCCTTTTTGTGGCTTAACATCTTTGCCCTGATAAAAAGCAGTCATTGGCAAGAAGCTATTGTTATTCTTTGTATGGGAGAAAAAAACAAACTTATTCTAACTGAGCAGTACATACTCAAAAAAAGAAAGAAGGTAGCAATTACAAGAGAACTGTTATTTATTAAAGCAATTATCTGGGCCTTTAAAGAGCTGCTTTTTAAAAAATGTTATAAATGGCATTGTAGAAAAGTTAAAATTTTTCTTATATTTTCTCTAATGTACATTGTCTTGAGCATTATCAACTTTAGAGACCATAGAAAGGCATGGGACTATTATTTAGTATTTAGTCACCTTTCTGAACAAATTTCCTATGTGATACTCTTATTTTACCCCATTTTTTTTTTTTTTTTACTGTAATTGAGTCCCCCTCAACTCTTAGCCTTTTACTGTGTATGAGATACGTAGAAAAGGATAAAAATGGGGTGAGCTACGCTTTCTGGTTTAAAACAAAATAACATTGTTTAGAAAACTTCTAAGAAAATGCCCAGTATTTGAACATGAAATGGCAATGGGGGCTAAATGATCACTTTCAGATGTTTTCAGTGTGGAACTTGAATGTGTGTTTAATTTTTTGTGAACAGATTGATGACTCTTCTGCATCTATTTCTCTGGCCCAGCTTACAAAGGTATATATATATTCTTGAAAATATAAGTATTTTTCTAACGTTGTATTTTTTTAATGTGAAGCAGTTTTTTTAAGGGTGGGGGTGGGTATATTTGCAAAACATTGTACATACTGTTACTATCCTGTAAAGAGTAGTTGCTGTTTGGGGAAGATAGGGGAGTACTTTATCAGCCTCAGCGTAATGTCGGAGTATTGTTCATCTTCAAGACCGAAGAAACACATGAAGCTATACTTACTCATTTCTTCCCTCATACATTTTGATTAATTATACATTGGAAACTAATAAAGTTCTGGAGGAATTCCTTGGTTTTGGCTGTAAATTATGTGGACTTTGATTAAGCAGCCAAAATGGAAGCTTTCCTTAACATGGACGATTGTGTGGTTATTCTTGAGTATTTTAATTGATCCCGTGATGGTCATTATAGATGTGATACAGTTGTTTCTTTACACCATATAGACTTGTAGTCTGTCTGCGTTAGAAAAAAATTTTAAACAACCTAATTTGTTTGAACACAGACTATGTGAATTGTGTAAGTGTATAAAGCTGTTTGCAAAAATATACCAGTGTGTATGTTTGGCAGAGGGGCAAACTGTTACCTCCTGAAATCACTGTATATGCCATGTTTTGCGATAAGTTTGCTTGCATTTTCTGCTCAAAATGTGTACCTTTGTTTGGAGAAGCACTGGTGATGGATTAATTTTTAAAACAATAGATCTAGCTTGTGAATCATGCCTTTTTTAAAAAGCAAATATTGTAGAATAGGCAGACTCTTGAGAGCCAAGAAGGAAGTTTTCCAGTATTCCAAAAATCCTTTTTTCCCTACTGTCAGAAATACGAAACCAAATTTTAGCAACCAAGATTAATGAAAAGATGTGTTTTCCATGAGTGCTGTTCCTCTCTTGTTATGTAAGTTGTGTCCTTTTCCCCTAGAATGTATCTCCCCCAAAATGTCCTAGTAATCAATATTGCTTTATAAGCTCCTGTTCTGGGAAAATTGACTATTAAAATCGATTATTCTAAAAGTGAGCTAAAACTGTCCTCTCTTTTAATTTTCTAATGCATAGTGGTTTAGCATAGAGCTAACATCTTTAGGAGTTTATAGTTTACTGTTTTTATTCTTATGCACTGTAAGGGCCATATTTGAATTTTGGTCTCTTCCTACTATTGTTTCTTTGGGGGGAGGAGTTGGTGAGTTTTGGAGGTTTGGGGAATTTTCTTTTTTCTTTTTTTTTAAACTATTTGTAAACTAATGTTTGGGTTCAAACAAATTAGTTGTTAAACATCTGTAATCCAGTTTTCTGTAAATGTTGCTGTTGTTCTAAGCTCTGTTAATGTTAAGCATTCTTTGTATATAAAATTAAAATAAAATGTTAAAACTGGTTGCTTGTTTTGTGGATGAATGTAAAGATAAACCTAGTGAATGGCTGATACGAGTGCTACATGCTTGAAGATACAAGTTATTAGGAATCACTCCCTTAGACCCTGCTTATATCTAGACTGGTGTATAATACCTTAAAATGAAGTTCATAAAACTTATTTGGAGAGTTGAATTTTAAATTTTGAAAGCCCAGTGCACATCTTTTACACTTAATTTGAAACTGACAGCACTACCTAAAGAGTCTTCTGACTTATAATATCTCCTGCATCATATGTTGTTCTACCCCAATTCGAAGCTGTGAGTATATATTATAGTATACTTGAATTATTTTTAAGTGTCTTTCTTCTAACAATCTCAGCCTTTAACTATTAGAGTAGTAGTATGTAAGGTACAAACAGGGTCTAAGGTTTGAGTGTCCCCAGAAAGACACTTCAGCCCTGCAGACACCCAAACAACTAATGACATAAGGAACTCCCAGCGCCTCTTCCAGGTTATACATGTAAATAGCTGTTTTTATGCAAGATTAGTTAGATACTGCTCTTTACAGGATGAGTGGTGTTGTCTTTGGCTGTGTGGTCTTAAATGTGTTTCTAATGTGTGTGTCAAATAATTACCTGTTAAACAGACTGCCAATCTGGCTGAAGCCAATGCTTCTGAAGAAGATAAAATTAAAGCAATGATGTCGCAATCTGGCCATGAATACGACCCAATCAAGTAAGTCTATAAATATTTTATACTAATAACTATTGGGGTGGCTTTTCCCCCCCAATCCAAAAGCATTATTTTTAAAGTCTTTTTGTACATGTAATTTTCATTTACTTTTCAGTTACATGAAGAAACCCCTAGGTCCACCACCTCCATCTTATACCTGTTTCCGTTGTGGTAAACCTGGCCATTATATTAAGAATTGCCCAACAAATGGGGTAAGTCCAATATAGAAACTATGGTACAATCACTTTTTATTGAAATTATTTCTTAGTCATCTGAACTTTTGGTAATACTCCCTTATGGCCTCTGGAGCCAAATTGCCAGACTTCAAATCCTGGCTCTGCCACGTAGTAGCTGAGTGAGCTTGGGCAAGTTTCTTCACTTTTGTTGCAAGTTATGTAACTTCTGTTTTTCTTTTACTGTGGAGTGATGTTGATAATAGTACTTACCTTACATGGCTGTTGTGAGGATATGAGATCATATATACGTAAAGCACTACATATGATATAAACAATTAGTATGCACTGTATAATGTTAGCTACTACTGCTAAATAAAGGTACAACATTTTCTCTTCTTCCTTTCTTTCCTCCCTCTTTTCCCTCGGAATAGGATAAGAACTTTGAATCTGGTCCTAGGATTAAAAAGAGCACTGGAATTCCCAGAAGTTTTATGATGGAAGTGAAAGATCCTAACATGAAAGGTGCGATGCTTACCAACACTGGAAAATATGCAATACCAACTATTGATGCGTAAGTACTCGGATTAGATATGACCTGTGGAGACTACAGTCATTTTCAATGTATAGTGTTTTAATCTTGACTTTGTAATTTGGCTACTTGTATTCTCTGGGAACATTTATACCAAGATCATTAGTATCCACATCTTGCATTTCTTTATTAAGAATGAGAGGCTGCAGTCTGCTCCATTTAAAACAAATTTAAAAGGGATTTGGGGGGCTTGGGTTATCAGTGAGCGCCACTTCCCTTGTAGTTTTCTATTTTTTTTTTCTTTTTCTGTCATTCCCTGTTTTCTTCCTCATTCACATACATACTCTCACATAATCTTACCTATATATGCTATTTGTGTAGGTGAGCAAGACTATCTTAACTGATCATTTTGCAAAACAAGAGGCTTAAGAATAAAAGTTCTGTGAAGTGTTGAGGCAAATTTAAGTGCCAAGAATAAATGAAATACCAGGGTATCTTGAATAAATTTGGATATACCTTGTGAGTCTTAAGATTCTAAAGTGTGGTTTATTTTATAAGCCAGTAGTTCATGTTAGCTGTATCGCTAAACAAAACAAAAAACCTTAATCCTTATATTTAATGTGTGTTCTTTTTTTCAGATTTTATGAGATTTAAAATGAAATAGAAATGAAAACCTATTGCCATGTTTTAACTAGATAAACTTCCCATTTTATCAGTGCTTATTTATATATTAGTTTTTGATTTCCTTCAGCAGTTACAAACTCACAAAATGTACACTTAACCATACCTTTGGGCTGTGGTTCTCTAATTTTGTTGTGAATAGGAATCTCCTGCAAAAGGTATTAAAAGATTCTGAGTGACCTACCTCCCAGGTTTTTTTTATAATAGTGGTTTTCTGATAGGACCCTGACTCTGCAAGTCCTCACAGGAGATTATTTTATTTAGGGGGTCCTCAGGACATACTCTTTAGAAACATCAGTTTAAAGAATAGGCGTTCATGTTCTCAAATTGCACACGAGAACACAGATTTCCTCTGTTTCATGCTGAACTTCAAGTGAAGTTTCAAGTGAACTTCAAGTGAAGTTTCATACACTTCAGCTATTCTTGAAGTGTAATAGAGTGAGCAGGTGGGGATGATGAAAATGGCTATGCTATTGAATGATACTGAACAGATTTGGTTTTTTCAATATATACTTTAGTAATACAGTGTTTTAGTTCATTGTTAAAAATTAATGTTTAACTAAACTCCCAACCCTGCTCACTCCCTCAGCTTCACCCCATCTATTTTTTATCAATCACCATTCTGTGTTTTTGTGGTTCATCTTAATGCAGTCTGTTGTTATGCTGTTTGTAATTCAGAGAAATTTCATAGATACTTCCAAACAACTTTAGCTTGAAATTGATAATTTTTGCAAACAGTTTATTTAAGAGGAAACTACTTCATCTATAGTTTGTAAAATTTTAGAATATTAAAAAGAATAGAAATTTCTTGGAAATTCGTTGGAAAAATTAACATCACTTGTGAACCCTAACTAATTACCTTCAATGCTTTTGAATGCTGAAATATAAAAGCCCATTTGTGCCAAACACACAGCAAATACTGGGGAAAGATGGGTGCCCAAATAATGTAAATGAAACTTTCACCCTCTCCACTAACACCACTGATAAGCAACTCAGACTCTTCTGTTTCTTTTTCTATCCTCTTTTCTCCTCTTTTTTTTTTTTTTTTTTTTTTTTTTTCCCCTTTCTTTTCTCTCTTGGGCAGTGGGAGACTCCTCTTTCACAAATTGGGAACAATGGGGCATAAGCAAATTGATACTTATTTCTGGAATCGTGGTGATGTCTATGGAGCAACTGCAACACAAATAACACACCTAAGGTACCCTACTCCGTACAGCTGAGATTCTTTCATTTTCAGCATTTAGATAAACACACTCTGTTCCTAAATGAAATAGAAAAGATTTCTCTAGGAATTCCTATGTTATACATATTTGCCTAATTACAGAGAAGATAGGGATGTGGAAGCAGTGGTAATGAGTCTGAGAATAGCATTTTTTTATTGTTGCTTTTTTAAATTTACTTGATTTCAAACATTTCTGCAAAATACATTTCTACAAAAGACTGGATCCAGAATGTCTTAATGAGGTGTTACACATATTCTAATCATTTAAGACATTAATATTTCTTAACTGATTATAAATAGATTAGTCTGTCTTTTAAAATATTAATTATAAATAGAACACCAGTTTTTTAAGTCTCATTCTGGCAATTTGTGTGATAGTGGTATAATGTTTTTCCTGAACTATCTCCCCTTGTGAAATGTCAGTACAAATTGTAGTTTCCCATCTTGTGGCATTCACTTAAATACTTTCACATATTTTGGGAACTACTAGAATGTGGAGAAGAAAATTTTTTTCCCCAAGAAACATGGTAGGGAGAAAACTATGATTAGGGTGTCGTGTCTAAGTTCAAATCCTGTCTCTGCCACTTTAAATACAACTTTGTGGCATTGAGCATATCGCTTTATCTCTCTGGCCCTCATTTCTTAGCATTACAGATAGATGATCTTAAAGATTTTGTTTTGTGGCTTTTTGTTGTGGGTTTTGTTTTTTCAGGGTGGGGGCGGGGAGGATGTTCATGACTGTTCCCTTATTTTGGAAGGTATTATTTTGGAAACTAATTTGACATTGTACTGAATTATATGTTCCATTTGTGATGTAATAGAACATGTGACATGTCCTGGGAGTACTTTGCCTTTTTAACAATGTTAAAAACACTAAAACTTTCTTTTACAGGGAAGCATATGCAATTGGAAAGAAAGAAAAACCACCTTTCTTACCAGAGGAACCATCTTCTTCATCAGAAGAAGATGATCCTATCCCAGATGAATTGTTGTGTCTCATCTGCAAAGATATTATGACTGATGCAGTTGTCATTCCCTGCTGTGGAAACAGTTATTGTGATGAATGTAAGAACGTTAAACCTTCATAGACATATATTTTAGAATATTTATATTCACTTGTAAATGCTCTTAGCAACAGTGTGAATTTTAATAAAATATGAAATCTTGATAATAGACGTGTTGATCAATGAACACTAGTAGTGGAAGTCTGTTTTTGTTGCTACACTTATTTTTATTTTTAACAACTGCCCCTTTGTCCTTTTAAATATTAGAATTGACCACCTCCCATACTTTAATTAGGGTGACTGTACTGAGGTTTTCTAAAATACAGATTTTGGGGTTTCTTCCTATACATTTTAAATGGTGTGCAGAATTAACTTTTTGTGCCTTAAATAGTCCAGAAATGTTTTTAAATGGTGCCTCTATCCCTTTTCTGGATTGTGAATAATAGTTTATTCTAAAATTCCTAAGTACAATTAAGACCTGTTTCCTATAAACATATTACTCAATGTTTACCACATGGTTACTTTGTGACATTTTTTTCCTAATCAGTTATATTAACATTTAGTTTGTTCCCTCGTACCCAAAAGAAAATAGTGTCATCAGAAAATTTCATTACTTCTTCCTGCTCTGGTCTGTTTAATTTTTAAAGGCAGTTCTGGATTATAAATCTCCTTTATTTCCGGGCCTCTTTAGTGAATACTAAAGTCAAGAGGTCACTTAAGGCTTGTTTCAGAGTGTGTCTTCATTTTAATTCATCACTTATAACTGGAGTTGTACAACACAGAAGCATAATCAGTGAATCTACAGTTTAGTGTTGCTCCTTCCTTCAATGCTATAGATGTCTCTGATTGTCTTGCCCGAATATTAAGTTTCTTATAAGAATAGAAATGATCAGTGATATGTGCTTAGAAAACAGTAAGGTAACTGAACAAGAGAGGTAGGCTGTCTTTAATTCATTCTATAAATATTGAATTCCTACTATTAAAACTTAAAATTTTATCATACATAGGTATAAGAACAGCACTACTGGAATCAGATGAACATACATGTCCAACATGCCATCAGAATGATGTCTCACCTGATGCTTTAATTGCCAACAAATTTTTACGACAGGTATTCCTTTTGTATTCCTTTGATGAAAAATAATTTTAAAAAGTCTTTTAACTGTATTTAAGTGAATGCATTACATTTTTCTGTATTTTTGTGTTTGGTTTTGATAGGCTGTTAATAACTTCAAAAATGAAACTGGTTATACGAAAAGACTACGAAAGCAGTTGCCTCCACCACCACCCCCAATACCACCTCCAAGACCACTTATTCAGCGGAACCTACAGCCTCTTATGAGATCTCCTATATCAAGACAGCAAGATCCTCTGATGATTCCAGTCACGTCTTCGTCTGCTCACCCAGCTCCTTCGATGTCCTCATTGGCTTCTAATCAGTCTTCCTTGGCCCCTCCTGTGCCTGGAAATCCATCTTCTGCCCCAGCTCCTGTTCCTGATATAACTGCAACAGTATCAATATCAGTCCATTCAGAAAAATCAGATGGACCTTTCCGGTGAGTGTGTCTCACTTTTTTTTGTTGTTGTTACATATCCCCCCCTTTCTGCTTGCTCTTGCTGTGTTCATTTTTGTGTTCTTCTGTGTCTGCTCTGTCTCCCCCCGTTGCGGTGACATGCCGAGTCAGGTCACTACGCAGGCGGCTTTTTGCCCTGCCCACAGTGGCTCTGCCCCACCCACAGCAGCTTGCTGTTCTCAAGGCGGTCTGCCCGCCCGGAGAGGTCCCCGGGAACCGAACCCAGGGCCTCCCATGTGGTGAACTGGCACCCTATCCACTGGGCTATGGCCAGCCCCCTGTTTCTCACTATTAAAAAACAAATGAGATTAATGATGTAGTTTTTTGTTGTGTATTACTTTTAACCATATATCATTTTTGTGGTCCACTGTGCCCAGTAAGGTGAGGTGGCTTGTAAGAAATGACTTAACTCTTATTGGGGGAAGAGAGAAATGGAGGAGATTCACTTGGCAAATGATGATTGAGCATCCCAAGACCAAACACTATAAAAATTGCCAACAGCCCCCATTAAATGTTGAATAGTATACCATAAAAGCTTGGCTGTTCAGAGGACGGAGAATTCACTTGTCATAATTATGGTATTAGGAAAGAATAGATTTGAGCAGAATTAAGAACAATTGGATAGATGAAGAATATTGGTGGGTATAGAAAAATCAGGAGCATGCTTATTTAGAAGAGTAGTGAAAACTCATTTAAATCTTACTACTACAGAAATTAAAGGGACCTTTTAGTCCAGTGGTTCATAGTTCTTATAAAAAATTCATCAGCGTTTAAAAAATAGATGTAGGCCCCTGTTCCAGACACACTGAAGTAAAATCTTTAGGGGGTGAGGGGATCTTTCTACATATATGTAAGAAATCCTACTGTTCTACTTTCACCCTTTAATATGATTGATAGTGGGAATAAAGCCCAGAGAATTCAATGGCTTACCCAAGATTACCCCCAATTAAACTAAACTAGAATTTAGTCCTAATCCTGTATTCTTTTTGTTTTATATTCTACACTTTGGTTTTCTTAATTTTTAAATTATTCTTAAAACTGATTTCTATCACACCTATCCTGTGTAGTACTTCTTAAGAAGGTTCCTTCTTTTTACTCTTCCACTTATGTATGCCTCCAAAGGTCCAGTTCTCTCTCACTTTCCTCAGAAACTTTCATCTTTGACTTAACTCACCTTAATGCAGTTGATGCAGAAACAGAATTAGCAGTAAGATGCTATTTTTACTCTTAATCCTCCATTTCTGATGACGTTGTAATATATTATAAATTATATTGTTTTCCAGGGATTCTGATAATAAAATTTTACCAGCCGCTGCCCTTGCATCAGAACATTCAAAAGGAACCTCCTCAATTGCAATTACTGCCCTTATGGAAGAGAAGGTAAACATTACTGGCTTTAAATTTGAGGGTTTTTTACAATGGGGTTTTTGTTTTGTGAATTTTGCTTTACGTTTTTTGTTTTGTTTTATTTCTAATCCTTTTTATTTGTGTTTTTTCTTAAAGGGTTACCAGGTGCCTGTACTTGGAACTCCATCTTTGCTTGGACAGTCTTTATTGCATGGACAGTTGATCCCCACAACTGGTGAGTAAAATAATTTTGGTTTGGACTATTTTTTTTCCTTTAAGTTATTTTAGCTTTATTTAACAGGCAACTTAACATTTCCTTATTGTTTTTGTTTATCTTTTGTTTCCAAGGTCCAGTAAGAATAAATACTGCTCGTCCAGGTGGTGGTAGACCAGGTTGGGAACAGTAAGTATATGTTTAATCTTCATATGGTTACTTTCTAACTAGATAATGGAAACCGTAAACTAGGCAATATGTTGTTGAATGCTTTTATTATAAATTCTTGTTTACTTTCATGTCTAATAAATGATGATCTTGACTGACAGTGCCTAACTTAATGAAGATAAGAATTATTTGAGTAATTACTTACTTTAAATACTGAATCATTTATTTTCCTAGTAGGTTAAACTTTCCTGACCTTAATTGGATGATCAAAATTTGATTTGAGTAAATATGTATTAAAATTAAAGTCTAACAAGCACAAAAGTTCTTGTTTTGAATAGTCTCTTAATGAAATCCACATATTAAAATCTATAGGATATAATTTTCTGACCTGCAACACAAAGAATTTGATTTTCTCATACAGCATTAAAAATCCGAAGATTTATAATCTTTCTGTTTATACAGTTTTTTTCTGTTTCTATAGCCCAGTTTAAGTTTGGTGTATATGCTTAGACTTTTATCTTTTTGTTTAAAAAATAAATCACATTTGTCATTGAGAAAGTATGTTAAATGAGAGACTAGCAGAATACATCAGTGGAAAGAACATGGGATATGGAGACAGACCTGGTTTTGAATCCCAGATCCTCAGTTTACTAGCCACATGACAGTTGGGCATGCATTTTTACTTCTCAGCCTCCATTTCCTCATCTGTAGAATTAAAATGGTGCTACCTACGTTAACATGTAAAATGCTTGCATAATACCCAGCAGATAAAAGGCTCCTTCCCTTTCCTATAACAGTATGTTCACAGAGTACCTTATAGAATGCTAATTAAAATACGATATTACAGAAAGTGTTCTATATTTAGGTTTAATTATTGTTAAAATACAGTCACTTTATTAGAAGAATAGTTAAGTAATGTGATACTTGCCCAGATCTCTTCTAGAACAGATTTAAGAATTAGTGAGTAAGAAAAGTTTTCTGAATAGTTAAAATGGGTGTCTTACAGTCTACACGCTAAAAGGTCATTTGTATTATAATACTCATGGAGCCTGTTTAATCTCTTTTTCCTACACAGTTCCAACAAGCTTGGATATCTGGTTTCTCCACCACAGCAAATTAGAAGGGGGGAGAGGAGTTGCTACAGGTAGGCATGCTGAAAATCTTGAAAAACAGTAATCTGAAAAACATACTGAAAAATATAACAAAACCTGAAGCACAGCAGTGGGGTGGGGAGGAGGGTGTTCATTTGGTTTATATTTATTTCTCTTAAATCCTTTGTCCTTAAGAGATCTAGAAAAGAACAAATTATATTTTAGCATTTTAAATGGTTTCTAACTCTACATCTTTTATACTCCTTCCCAAGACTACCTTCTCCCTATCAGCCCACAGCAG
>PVKH010004697.1:0-23008 GCA_004027955.1 Chaetophractus vellerosus | reverse complement strand
GGTGGCTGGCTGCGCTCCGTTCGCGGGCGACCTGCCCTGCCCTTGGCGGTTTTGCCCTGTCCGTGGCAGCTTTTTGCCCTGCCCATGGTGGCTCTGCCCGCCCACGGCGACTTGCCCTTCTCAAGGTGGTCTGCCTGCTAGGAGAGGTCCCCGGGAACTGAACCCGGGGTCTCCCATGTGGTATACCAGCGCCCTATCCACTGGGCTATATGGCCGGCCCCTAATTATACTATTAGTAGTAGTATTATTGATGGATCATTTCCAAGTAGAGCCTTTGATGATAATTGAAAGCAAGAAAATTATCAAAAGCAGTTCAAATGCCAAAAACAAAGCTTGGTAGTCAAACAGGCCTGGGTCTAAATCCTTGTTCCTCTCTGAACCTGTTTCCTCATCTGTCAAAGCTGATAATACTTACCCTAAAATATATGTTTTGAAGATTTAAAATAATGTAAAGGACCCAGTACAATGTCTGAAATATATTAGGTATTCCATAGATAGAAAAAAAAATTTTTTTTGCACTATAGAGCAATTTCTTTTTTTTAAATTAAATATCTCATCTTACACCTTATTAATTCTGTGAATGAAAACATCATGGCCAGTTGATGAAAGAAAAAATTGTGCTCAGAGTGGCAAGAGAGGACCGGTGGGTGTGAGGTGATTAAGCCTAGTTACTGAGGTTAAGTTGAAGTCTTTTGATTTGGGGGCCAGGGTGATATCATTTCTTTCCATTGTCCCTGTGCAAAACGGCCAGGCAATAAAAAATTTTTCTTTCCATCTAGACTCCAAAATTTTATGTTTCCAGAGATCTCTGTCCCAGATGTTTAGAATCAGCCTTAACTACTACCTAAGCATACCACACTACCTAAGCATACCTCAAGGTGAGTAAACTGAGGCAACAACACCCACTACCATCACCAAGAAAAACACAAATAATACACATGCACATTAGATTTAAGTCATTTTACTTTGTTTTTTTTTCAAGGAGTTACCAGGGATAGAACCCAGGATCTGTTGCATGGGAAGCAGGCGCTCAACCACTGAGCTACATCCAATCCCCAATGAGAGCTGTTTTTTTTCATTTGTTTGTTTTGTTTTTAAAAGGTACCAGGGATTGAACCCAGGGCCTCATACATGGGAAGCACGTGCTCAACCACTTGAGCTACATCCACTCCCATCTTACTCTTTTTTTTTTAAAGATTTATTTTTTATTTATTACATATCCCCCTCCCCCTTCTGCTTGCTCTTGCTGTGTGTCCATTCCTGTGTTCCTCTCTGTCTGCTTTGTCTCCCCCCGTTGCGGCGACGCACCTAGACCGGTCACCGCGCAGGGGACTTTTGCCCCGCTTGTGGGCGGCTTCTGCTTCCATTCACGGCCGGCTCCGCTTCAGTTCGCGGGTGGCTGGCTGCATTCCATTCGCAGGCGACCTGCCCTGCCCTTGGCGGCTTTGCCCTGTCCGTGACAACTTTTTTGCCGTGCCCATGGCGGCTTGCTCTTCTCAAGGTGGTCTGCCCGCTAGGAGAGGTCCCCGGGAACCGAACCCGGGGCCTTCCGGGTGGTATACCGGCCCCCTATCCACTGGGCTATATGGCTGGCCCCCCCTCTTACTCTTTATAGCTATGAGGAAGACAAAGAAAAAACCTTTCTCTGATAGGCCAGATAAGATAAATTTAAAACAAATACACCACAAAGGAGGCTTCTGTGTAAAAGGCAATTCCATGCCCCAGATAATGTCCTATATAACAAAATATTCTTTTTAAATCTTAATGCTACCAATTTTCTAAGAATAATAAAACAACCCTATGCAAAAGAGCTTTGTCTGGTCACTTATTCATATCACATTCTCTCCCTTACAAAAAAAGGTTTACCCATCACTTCCAAGAAAGTAACAGGGCCTCTGCTTTCTGGAATTAGATGTGTCTCATTTTGAAAGCATGAGCAGAGCAAAGTTGATCTTTTGCAGAAGAATTAATGTCTGAGGCTTGGTTTATTAATCACCATGCCAAGGTCACCTGAAGCTGCCAGCTGAGATTCGGCCACTCAGTGCACCTGTTCTTCACTTGTCTGCTGTGGAAATACTCTCTATCTCTAAATTTATTATATCTCTACATTTTTCCACCTTTGGGTCTTTATTCATGACCTCAGACAATATACTGGTTCTTTCTTCTCTCTATACGACCAAAGTCATCAAACGCCATCAATCTTTCAAGAACTGTCTTGCAATGGCTCCCCCTTCAGGAAGCTTTCCCTAATTCTCATTACCCCTGCCCCAAGCTATAAGCAAATCTCTCCCTTTTCCGAAGTCTCCTTCTTATGGCATGTATTACTTTCTTCCATGCATACAAGATTTACTTTTCTTCCTATACTCTCAGCTCCTTGATAGCAGGATTCAGGCCCGATTCTTTTTTTTTTTTCCTAAGCAGAGCTCAGCATATAGTAGGTACTCTCTATGCATTTGTTGGCTACTTGAATGAATAAATGAATGAATAGCCCTCATCCCTTCTCACTTCGAATATTTGAACTTCACATGCTTAAATGCACAAAACAAAATCCACACAATAATCCCAGGGAGGATAGGGTTGTGTTGGACACAGTGGTGATTAAACCTGTGGAACTTTAATTACTTTTTAAACATGAATCTCATTTCCTTTCTAAGCCCTGGGCCTCTTGGAAAGATGGTTTACAGCAATGTATTCACTTTAGCCAATTCCATTATTGCAAATAACCAGTAGGTTTTGACGTGAAATCCATTAAAATAATTTTAACCCTATGGTCATTAAGACGCATTTATCTTAGAGTGATATATTGGTTAATTACTCATATAAAAGTAGCTAAATATGCATAAGCCTTTACAAATCATCTTGCTTTTTTTATATATAATCTCTAACTCAAGAATCAATCCAAGTTTTTCTTATGCCAGTTGAGCCATGAAACCCAGCAGATATGTGGCCTGCTCCTACTCTCCGGTTCCTCAGGCTTGACCTGGACAACTAATTAAACAACGATGATGGACCAGTCCCATCCCCAAAATAAGGAATACCTTCAACTGCAAGCAAAACAATCCCATTCCTCTGCCCCTAATATATACATCCCTTCTCTGCCTGAATCAGAGTGGACATTGTCCCAAATCCCTCAAGATTGAGGAATGAACCAAAAAAGGGGGCAACTATAACTACTGACTAAAGTAGATTTATTGTTATTGTAGTTATTATCTGGTGTTAACTTGTAACATTGATATAAAAATAATTTTAAATTAAAAAAAAACCTCAATGTTCTTGCAAAGTGTGATAAAACGAGCTCTTTCAAACACTGCTATTCTTTAAGGGAAATTTGGAAATATATATAAATATACCTATGTGCTTTGAACTGATACTTTTGTCCTCAATCCAAATGTGTTACAACAAAATAGGAATAATGCACAGTTTTTTACACACGGATGTTAATCATATCATTTATAAAGTCTTAAAAAATGGACACAACTTAAATATCTATATAGGGAAGCCTGGAATAAATTATAAAGAATAAATGAATTTATAAAATGAAAAATAAAGAATCAATCCAACATAAAAGAATTTTTAGGTAATGGAGCAGAGGAGCACATTGTTCAACTCTAAGGTGCACCATTCAGTAGAACATGGTGTCAGTGGCGCCCCCTGGGGTTGTGCAGGGCACAACCTGTCTGGCTATCTGAAGGTCCCTGAGTAGGGAGGGAACCTCAGAGAAATAAACTCAGCTTATGTAATATAAAACATTTTCACTTGCTTATTAAGGAAAAGGAATAAGCCAGGCTTATAAATATAACTAAGAAATGGCTTGATAGTTTTAAAATGATATATTTTTTAAAATTATACCTCATAGTAAACATGTTGGAAAGTACAGACATGTGAATAGAACATAATACCTTAGCTCAGAGATCATTACTCTGCTGATGTTCACATTCTATATTTTTTCTGGTCCATCTCCATACACATATGAAAAAATATATTTGCATATTTGAGAACACACTATCCATGCTACTTTTAAAAGACTTAGCAGTATATAAAACAGTATTTCTCAAACTTGCCTGTTGAATACAATAGGCTGAGAAGCTTGTTTAAAATATTGATCTTTCTGGATTTCCCATAAGAGTCAATTCATTAAGTCTGAGATAGGGACCCCAAACCGTTATTTTTAATGGTCATCCCCTGTTATGTGATTTTTATGCTCTGACAAGTTTGAGATAGAACTATTTAATAGATATGTCACCAGGCGTTCAGGTAATTTTTGAACAGAGGAAGTGATTTGACTTAATTTCCCCAACCCGCTCAGCTGTGGGGATCACATACAGTAATCTTAAAAAACGGGAAACCTGAGTGCACTGGAAAGGCGAGGAAGTGGTTCCAACCACCCCATTCTCTTCAATATCCCACTCCTATCCACAAGGCAGGATTTTCTAGTGGTCTAGACAGTCTCCATGAAGATGGATGCGCCAGAGATGTTGGATCCAGACTCCAGAGGCTGTCCAGGGATTCTCTAGGCAGAATCCATCTCCTTAGGTAGGCAGGTGACCATCATGACGGCTTGCCTGCTCAGTCTCAGTCTATATCTGTTGTTCTGGTGGGTCTTATTAATAGCACCTTCTTTCACTCACAGAAGTGTTTCAGTTGGGACAATAAATTACTTGTAGGGTCACCTCCACACTCCTGTGATCCATCTCTCCCAAGTGAGTTACAACAGAAATGGGGCTCATTTATTATTGGCTCCTTCATGCCTAAGAACTTTTTCTTCCAAGTAGAGATCTTACTAATGATACAGCTGTTCTCTTGTATGAAAGAATAATATTAATATTTAATAATACTGGGAGTTAAATCATTCTCATGATAGATTTTCCTGACCAGTCAAAGGCTTTTATTTTTGTCTTTTTCTCAAAGCACTTGCACTTCATAAACAGGTTAAGATGTGCTTTTCTTTCTTCATCATTCCTGGTAAGATAAACAAAACCTCAAGATATCTTCTAAACAATTTCTTCAAAAATTCCATTTTAATTGCTGTAAAATATTCTATTGGGCAAAACCATTTCCCTATTATAAACAATTAGTTACTTAATTTTCACAATGATAAATGTAGTTGTGATTAATATGTCCATTCATGGATCATTGGTCACTATCTCTTTAGGATATACTCCTAAAAGCTAAACATGGTGTTTTAAAGGAACTCTTCTTCCTTAAAAGAACATCTTTTTAAAAAAAAATTAATGGTGGTTACAAAGAATTCAGGACAAAATTATCCATTACTTGCAAGACTAGTAACTTAGAAGAGGAATTGGATTAATGGGGATAAACTGCCAAACTAAAGTATTAAAAGTCACTCTCTCATCGGTTGTGCCTACGTATAATAGAAACAGATGAAATCCAGTGGTTTCTGCTAAAATTTGGAGCCCAAAATACCAATCTTGCCCTTAGAATGCCAGGAAGGTTACTCGAGTTGCTGTTCAACTTGTCCAGTAAATGCCATTCCTTCCCTCTGCTTCTTCAGAAGGTACATGAGGGAATGGTTGGCTCTTCTCTGAATTGGTTGCCCTGGAGAATTGTCACTTACCATCATCTTGGTGATTGGGGAAGATGGGATTCTACAGTTACAGAGAGGTTGCAATGAGCTCACCCAGGCTCAGGATTAGTAAGATAGAATGAGGAGGGTAAATGCTTAGACATGGTGCTTGATGCAATCAGTTAATGGGACGGAGATCTGTTTTTAAGCAGCGGCAAGTCACCAAGATTACAATGAGAAAGAAAGCAATTATTTATTCACTATTCATTCATTCTTTTCTTCAACAAATATGTATTTAGTAACAACTAAGTGCCATTCTAGGCAATGAGAACAGAGTAGTGAACAAAACAGACTAAAATCGCTATCTTCCTGAAGATTACATTCTAGTGGGGAAGATGGATAATAAACAAGATAAATAAATAAAATACTTTAGCTGTTAGTGATAAGTGTAAAGAAGACAAAAATAAAACAGGGAAGGAGGATATGAAAAGTGGAGAGGAAGCTGAAATTTTAGTTATGATGTCCAGGGAAGATTCCACTAAGAAAGTGACTTTTAAGTAAACAACTAAAGGACATAAGGGATCAAAAAGGGTGAGAACTCAGTTATGTACAAGTTTGGTGTGAGATGCCTATTTACGTATACAAGGGGAGATTTCAAGCAAGAAGTCAAACACACAGTTCTAGAGTTCAAGGGTGTGGTTATTGAAGAGATGCATTTGGGAGCCATCAGCATATGGACTTGATGAGATCACCATACTCATGCGTGTAGATGGAAAAGAAAATCAAGAACACACCCATACTGGGGTGAAGTCAGAAACTAAGTTCTAAAACAGAAAACTAAGGGAAATGTTTTTTTTTCTTTTTGCATACATGTAGTTGGCTGACGTGTACCCATTTTAGTTTGTTTCTCTGAGATATTATCTAATGTGTGTGCTATAACATAGTCAGTAAATCTGACTTACCATTATGTCATCCACAGGGCCCAGTATAGAGACTTGGACACAGTAAGCATTTAATAAAGATCTATTGGGTTGTATTGAACTGAACTGGTTGGAATAAATACCATATTGAGTTGTGAGTTTACCTTCCCTTTTCTCTACCTGGAATTCCTACATTTCAAAGAGTCCTGTGATTCAAAACAGTTATTGGTAAAATCACTCAAGTGCAATGACATTTGTATAAACCAGAAATTTAAAATATGAAATAATTAGATATTTCCATTAGACTCTCCAGGGATTTAGCAGCTGCTACAGTCTGACCGTTGACCATTTTTTAAAATCAGGGCTTCACCTAGGCTGACCCTAAATGACTAATGATCAGATTTTAGAAGCTTGTTAAGGGAATTAAACACACACACACAGTTGGCCTGAAATAGTATAGAAATTTCCATGCATTCATATAGACGTACATATTAAGAATTTGTAGACCTTAATTGTGTGAAAAAAGTTACAAAATAGACATATCACACTCTATTACAAAAATAACACACTCAAAACAAGAATCCCTTGTGGAGTACTGAATCAGGTCACAAAAATAAAAATCTGTTTGATCGGTTTAGAGCCAATAAATCGAAGAGTTCTATTGTAAAGGACAAAGTGTAACTATAAAAAGAGGTATATCCCCCACTGGATAATCTGCAGCCTCAGCTGGTCCAGAGAAGGTAACTCTGACTCTAGCTTTCGTATGTAAATTGTATTCCTAGGAAGAAATAAGGGGAAAAAATTAAACAATAATTTAAAAGAACAAGAATAGATAAAATTAAGGGAAAATAAATCCATGGTTTCAAAACCCTTGTAATCTGTTTTATTATAAGTTTACTGATCAGTCCTTTATTCATTGCCATTTCTTTACCTTTTAGAGTATCATAAAACTGATGTATTGATTCATAAAGTGTAACTGATTACATTTGAAAACAATATTTAAACATGGAACTACAATTTGTTAAATGCCTATGTTTCTCATTTCATTGTAAGAAGTGAATGCATTTTTAGAAAATGTATTCACAATCTAAAGATTAATAAATGGAATTAGATAAAGTAAAAATAATGGAGAACATTCCTCTCCATCTATACACCTCCCTCAGTTATTAAAGACTCTAAAGCACATATTTACATGGAGAGGGCTATGTGCACATTTTTAGAACAAGAGTTCATTCATGATGTCAGAAGTTGCAAGCAGAGATTCCAACTAAATGATTTTCTCCCTGGAATTGTGCAGCAGGTTACAGAAGGCCCCAGGAGTGATCAGTAAAAACACTGTGACCGTTATTTACCCTAACTGGGAGTCCAGCAGCTGGGCTGTTTGCATGATATGCAAATGGGCACATCATTCAAGGAAGAAAGGATGAATGCCCTGGCACTTGCAGGGCAAACATTAACTGCTATGGGAAAAGGGCCAGCCAAAGAGAAAGCAGACAGAAGTGAGTGGGTGGTGAGGGGCAGGACAGGGAACATCTTCCAAAGAGGCAAAGCGCAGGAGGCAGACACTGCTTGCTGGGAAACGTTCTGCATTCTCAGGCTCAGTAAACAACAGATGGGTGTGTGCCGCAGCCCATCTCTTGCAGGAACAGTGGCTTTCCTCTGGGCCCTATTCGTAAAACACTTATTTATATGTGGAAAGTTATTGAGAGGTACAGAGGGAAAATAATAGCTGAAAGAGCAAAGTCGGCGGGGGGGGGGGGCGATGCTAAGTGGAGATAGAGTGAAGGAAAAAAGCACCTGGAGACAGACCTTGGCAGGACTCTCAGTTCTACAACTTCCCAGCTATTGGCATCGAGCAAGATTCTCAATTTCCCTGTGTCTCGGTTTCTTTATCCATAAGGTGGAAATAGCAGTACTATATCATGGTAGGATTACTGTAAGAATTAAGAGATCTTCCTTATATAAAGTACCTCTTACCAACACGACACTAACTGGTTAGTATCAGAGCTAGGACTTGAATTATTCAAGTTTTCTGACATCAAAATAATTATTTCTTTCACCACAACATATTGTAGTGCAGCAGTCCCTAGGAAATCTAGAGATCTAGAGTGGGGTCACTCTACTTCTCAAAGGCTGCTGGGTTCAACAAGGACTATTTGCATAGTTCAGAAGAATCTCTACTTTCAAACAAGATACTAGATCTGTGGGTTCAAGTCACTTGTTAAACCTCCATCTTAACCAAGCTTGGTAGATGTTTACAGGTCCCCATGCACTTGCTTCTTTAATTATACATGTGTGTAATGTGTGACCTTAAGGAGTATCCTTACAACAAACATCTGTGTACCTCCCAGGGCACCTGTGCACGCCTTCTTTTCCTCTCCTCTCAGGAGTAACTTCTACTGACCTTTGTATTTATAACTCCTTCTTTGGCTTTAAACTTTTACCTCAATTTTGTATCCCTAAACAAAGTTCTTTGGTTTCAAAAGGTTTTATAATTTATATAAATAGACTCATACTGTGCACATTTTTCTGAGATGACTTTTTTTTTAGCTCAACATTAGGTTTTGAAATTCATGTTACATATCAACTATTTTAATTGCTGTATAATATTCCCCTATATGAATCATCCACAAACTATTTTCCTGTCTTCTGTTGATGGGTAGCTAATGTTTGTGTGTGTTGTGTTTTCACTGTTTCCTATTACAAATTATGTTATTATAAGCATTCTGGTACATGTCTCCTTGTTCAAGATTTTCCTGTGGATCCAGTATTGCTGGATCATAGGACACTTACTTCAACAAGTTTTTCTCTGTATCAGGAACTGTTTTAGACTTCAAGCATGCATCCATGAAAAAAGAGGCAAAAGTCTCTACCTTAATGGTGCTTACATTCTAGTGGGGAGAAACAGACAAAATATGTAGGTAAATTATATCTTTTGGAAGGTAATTATGGAGAAAATTCAATTTGGGGGGCATAGGAAGTATTTGGGGAGTTTCCAATTTTAAATAGGGTGGTCAGGAAGAGTAAAATGATGATCAGGTGACATGTGAACAAACACTTGAAGGAGGTGAGGCAGAAGTCATGTGGCTATTAGAAGGAAAGGGTTCCACAGTGTGTACTTTTTCAATTTTATTAGCTCATGCAAAAATGTTTTCCAAAATTGTTGTACCAGTTTGGACTCCCATCAACAGGTTATAAGAGTTCCTGAGGCACCAGGTCCTTGCTAACTCTTGTTATTATCACACTTTTTACATTCTGTGAACCTGCTAAGTAATACACGGGTCTCAATGTGCTTTTAATTGGAGTTTGCTAATCACTAATGAATTTGAGTACCTTGTCAACTTTGCATAGGGCATTCACATTTCCTCTCCTATGAGGTAAGTCTTCAGCTCTTCTGCCTAGTTTTTTTTGCCTTTTTATTGATTTGTAGGCATTCTTGTGATCTGTGTATTATTAATCCTTCGCCAATCATATGTGTTTCTAATATCCCCCCTCACTTTGTGGCCTCTCTTTTTACTTTACTTATCATGCCTTTTAATGAACAGAATATCTTAATTTTAATATAATCTAATCTCTTTACTATGCTTAAATTTTTTTGTTTAATTTTAAAAAATCTTTCTTTGTCCTGATATCAGAAAATATTCTCCTATATTTTCCTCTAAAAATTTATAGTTTTGTTTTTCACATTTAAGTATATTTCATATTTATAGTTATGTATGTGTAAAGCAGGGGCCCAATTTAATTTTATTCCATGTGGATTGTGACAGCACAATGTACTACTGAAAAGGCCATCATTTCTTCACTAATCTGTAATACAAGTTTATCGCAAATCAAGTTTCCATATATATGTTATTCTTTATTCTGGGCTTCTACTCTGCACCATTGATCTATTTGTCTAATGTTGTTCCACCGCCACACTTTCTTAATTACTAAACTTTTAAAAAAATTCTAGAACCATGGTAGGACAGATCTCCTCAACTTACTCTTTTTTTCAAGAACTTCATGGGTATTCTTGACCTTTGCTCTACTGGAAAAATTTTAAAATAAGCTTGTCAAGAGAAAAAGTGTTGGAATTTTTATCAGAATTTCACTGAATCTATAAATCAATTCAGGAAGAAATGATATGTTTAAAACCTTGTGTCTTCCTATTCATAAACAGTATATTTCTCCATTTATTTAGTTCTTCTTTTAATGTTTTCCAGCCAAGTTGTATTCTTCTCTTTACAAACATCTGGAAAACCAGACATTGTTCTTAGTTGATTTGGATTTTCTGGTATTATTGTAAATTATATTTTCAATTCTTTATTGCTTTTTAATAGAAATGGATGGCCATTTGTAGACCAAACAAAATTTTATCTACCCAAATCTATATCTAATGTAATCTTACTGTTTTTTTGTAGATTCTTCTGGATTTTCTAAGACATTCATATCATTTGAAAATAAGAAGAGCTTTGTTTCAACCTTTTTAATAAATAAATATTTAAAAATTAAAATTTTAAAATAAAAAATAAATATTTGCCTTATTGCACAGGCTAGAAACTTCAGTATAATTTTGAATAGAATCATTGATACTTAGGCCCCCATATCGTATTCCTGCTTCTAAAGAAAAATCTTTATTGTCTGTAGGTCTTTTCCAAGTTAAGAAAGTTTCCTTGCATTTTTAATTTACTAGGAATTTTTGTTCCAAATTTTATGAAATTTTTTCTGCATCTATAAGCTAAACATATTTTTCTCTTTAATTGTATTAGTTAATATAATGTCAAATTAGCCTTAAATTTCTAAGATAAAACAAATTTCATCAAGATTTATTATCTTTTTTATACATTGCTAGATGTTTTAATGTTTTATTTAGGAATTTTGCCTTTGTTTCTGAGTGAGATTGGCCTACAAGTTTCCTTTTTTAGCTCTTAGTATAAATTTATGTTAGCTTTATAAAATGATTTGATGAATATTTCTACTTTTTCTCTACTCTGGAATAATTTGTCTAAGATTGAATTTATATGTTTCTTATAATGTTTAATAGAACTCTCCAGTAAAACCACCAGGGCCTGGTGTTTTCTTTACAGAAAGGTTTTAGTTACTGATTTCATTTCTTTAATTTTTGTTGTACTACTAAGTTCCTTGTCTCTATATTTTCATAACAACTTCTAAGAATTTTTCTGTTTTATTTCATATTAGTATAAATTTATGAAAAATTTATACTATTGTTTAAATCTCTGCAAAAATTGCAATTTTATTCCTTTTCTATTCTGTTGTTTTTTATTTCTAACATTATGTCTTCCTCTTTTTTTTCTTGATCAGTTTTCCCAATGGTAGTTTTTGCTGGTCTTCTCTGTTGTATCTTTGTTTTCAATTTTATTAATTTTCCGCTCTTATCCCTAGTATTTAATTCCTGTTACTCTCTTTGATTTTTCTTAATTATTCGATTATTTCTTCCTAATTTCTCAGGTTGGTTGGTTACCTATTAATTCTTAGCCTTACTCTTTGTTCTAATATATGCAGTTTAATGCTATGAATTTCCAATAAGTACCAATTTTTGGGACAGTATTTTCATTACTCTTTAGTTCTGAGTTTCTCTAATTTTCCTTATATATTTTTCTTTCACTGAGATAGTATATAGAACATGTCCCTTACTTTTTAAAATTGTGACAGTTTTCTAGTTTTTTTTCATTGCTTACTTAATACCTTTGTGACCATAAAATATGGTCTGTATGATACCACTCTTAATTTGATGAAATTGTTTTATGAGCTACAATGTGTTCAATTTCCTTAGACCTTGTGGGTATATGTGATTGAAAATTCTACATATTTCCCATTTGGGGAGTGTAATGAGCTCCACTGTGAACAGCTTATTATTTATAACACCATTCTAGTCTTCCATAGCCTTACTTGTTTTTTTGTCTGTTTGATCTATTAATTCCTAAGAGTAGTACATTAAGTTTCTTCAACTATGATTTTGTTGTTCTGTGCTTGTCTTCTCTTTAAGTGGCACTGGGAACTGATCCTGGGACCTTCTGGAGTGGGAGAGAGGCACACAATCTCTTGTGCCACCTCAGCTCCCTGTTCTGCTGAGTCTCTTATTGTCTCTCCTCTGTGTCTCTTTTTGTTGCATCATCTAGCTGCTCCAGCTCTCCACATGGACGAGCAATCTGTGTGAGCCAGCACTCCTGCACAGGCCAGCTCTCTGTTCAGGCCAGTTCACCACGCAGACTAGCCTGCCTTTCACCAGGAGGCCCCAGGAATTGAACCCTGGACCTCCTGTATGGTAGACAGGAGCCTAATCACTTGAGCCACATCTGTTTCCCTTTGGATTTATTTATATCTTCTTACAGTTTTATCAAATTTGACTTTATGTATTTTGAGACTATTATTAAATGTATTCAAGTATAGATGCATTATATCTTCCCAATTAATTAAATGCTTTATCATAGTGAAATTGTTCACTGTATCTAATGTTCCCCTCCTTATCTTTGCCTTAAAGTCCCTTTTGTCAAATATTGCTATATTTTAAATATTAACCACTTATGTTTGGTTGACATTTGCAGGGAATTTTATTGTCCATCCCTTAAATTTCAGTTTTCCATAAAGCTGTGCATTACAACAGTCTCTGGTGGACATGATTAGTTGGGTTTGTTTTTTAATTTAGTCTGACAATCTTTAGATTGGCATATTTAGTTCATATTGCTTAATTTATTTGGACTTTTTATTCCATATTATTTGTGGTTTCTATTTGCCTTGCCTTTTATGTTTCTTTTTAGTCCCTCTTGCCTTCTTTTAGATTGTTTACTTTTCCTCCTCCTGTTTATCCTACTATTAAATTGAATTGTTCTACCCTTTATTTCTGTTCTTTTAGTGATTGCTCTTGAAATTTTAACATGCACCCTTATTTTTCACATCCTACAGTTAGGAGGACTGTGGGAAGATGGCAGAGTTGGGAGCTCCAGGATTCAGTCCTTCTATCAGAACAACTACTAAACAGGCAGAAACTGTTTGAAACAACTATTTTCAATCTCCAGTGGCCATTAGAACACTGTACAGCAGCCAGGATATAGTGGGAGGAAGAGGCTAAGTATTGTAAAGACCATAAATTGCTCTCTTAGTGCAGCAGCTACTGGCACCAATCCCCCAACCTTGCAGTAGGTTGCAGTGGAGTCCAGCCCCTGGTTAGCTTGCTGGTGACAGAAAGAGTCATAAAAATCCTCTTCAGCAAGATGAGGGATGGGCATAGATGGTTGCTGATCACAGCTTTTGATTAGCAGCTTCAGATCACTGCGGGCCCAGCTCTGAGGGCAGCCATTGATCCAAGCCCATCTTGGACAAAGACAGCAGTGGAAGAGACTTAAAGACACTATGCTTCCTCAGGGTTGCAGGGGACAATTCATTGAAAGACTGCATTTGCTGAGCAAGTCAAGAAAGCTCAGCTTTGAGGAGCCACAGAAGTTCCTGGCGCCCATCCTGATTTCCTCCCCAGGACACTTTGGAGCTGGTCTGCACCCAATTCATGGGTCCCTAGCCCTGTTTCAGCTGGGAAATACTAGCTTGGGAAACTCCTCTCCCATATAAACTCCACTACCCAGAATTTGCCCTCCAGGCGAAAGCAGCTTGAGACAACAAAAAGAGTATAAGAAACTATAGAGGCAAACAGTCTGGAGCAGAGGTTTAATGCTTTAATGCTTTAAACATTGGGAGAGCGAGGCCTGTCTCCTGGTAAATAGAGGGGGCTTTGAAACTCCTGTGAGTGGGGGAACTCCAAAACAACTAATGAGCCTAAGGACAAGACACAGGCTCAGAAAAGACAGGGAAGACCCTACACACTGCATTCTCCTTGGGCAGAACTACCTGATGGGAGGGCTGAAGTTCAAGAAAATCTCTGTTTTGTCACTAGCTGATTACAAAATCAAGAAACAGAAATCTCAGGGAAAAATACCAGAGTTAACATTTTAAAATATTTAAATATACAGTGTGCGAAAAAAGAGTACAAGACAAACAAAGAATCACGAATTGATGGTCCATCCAAAGGAAGAGAACGAAAATCCAGAAAATACCAACAAAGAAGATCAGAATGTGGACATATCAGACTTTTCAAAAATAATCCCAAAATGCTCAAGGAGATGAAGGAAAGTACAGAGAAAAAATTAAAAGATATCAGGAAAATAATGAATATGCAATATCAGAATCTTGGTAAAGAGACAGAAAACTTAAAAAGGAACCAAAAGGCCCTGCTCAGCTGGCAGCAGGCAGCAGGCAGCAGGCAGTAGCTGAGCATCATCTGAGTGTCACACGGCCCCAAGTGGCATCCCCAGGCCCTTGCAACCAGGCCTGCTTCACGGCCAGCTCCTCCATCTGAACCTGCACCTGTCCCAGCTGCCACTCAGGCCCCCAGCCGAGGTGACTATATTTTGGTGATGAGAATAGAATCTAAAGGCCACTGCTAAGGATTCTGGAGACATGAAAGACAGAAGAAGGTGCCTGTTGAAGCCTTTCAGTTCTCTATCCTCCTTACCATCTCCAATATTCAAGATCAGAATCTAAATTATATACACTCCTTAGAGGAAAGTTATCATCTGTCTTGCCCACTGATGTGATCCCACTGCTTAGAAGAGTCCCTGGCAGGTAGGAGGCCTTCAAGATATAGTGATTGAAGGAACAAAGCATTATCAAGGACTTCTATATCTTTGATTAAAGAGCTGCTCAGATTTTTATTGAGTGCTGCCAAACACTGAGTCTATAATATCAGAAAACCAGCACCCACCACAGACAACTCAAAGGTTTCTTTGTATGATAGCACTTTACTGTAAGAACAACCATAATATTACATACTAGAAACTCCCAAGGACATGTAAGGAGAACTGGGAGATACCTCAAGCTTTCAGGCATCATCAACAGAGCACCACAAAGCTGTTCCAACACCACCTGGAGAGACACTTTCATTGTCATCCACAGGCCCTCCAAGGCTCCAGAGGTCACCAGAGCTCTGCTTCTGATTGCCAGTATCCTGTTAGCCACAATTGATGGTGTGGAATCCTGTGGTGTGCTCCATCTCAAAAGAAAACAAGTGCCTGGGACACACTGTCAATTGGGCTGGAGGAGGGGAGGCCAGCAATGTTCTATAAAACTGAGATCTCTAACTTTGCTCTTTGTACAAAGAGAAAGTGGTATTAATTGTACTGTGCATTATGAAAAGGTAATAGACTGACGGCAGGCAAAGGAGACCAGTCCATGTGCTCTGGCCTCTCTGTGCCCCATTTGGCCTACATCAAACATATAGGATTAAGCAATGCCATTCCCTCACTCCACTCCTGAACAGGACCATGTTAGGATATAATGGTGAGACACATGCTAATAGAGGATTCCTATGACCACATCCCTGGGTGCTCTTATTCTCCTGACTAAGAGTTTCTTTCTGCCCTTGGGAAGCATGATCCTGCCTACAAAGGTCATAGGGACCTCCCTCCCCTGCAGGTTCCCTTTTCCTTGGTATTTGGTCAAAGCAGGCAGGGGCAGAGAACTTTTGCTGGGTCATACAAAAAGTATCAACTAACAGACCTGGATCTCAATCATAAGATCTCAGGAGAAATCCAATGGCACTAACAAAGTCTTAAGATTTCATGGATTTTCTGTGGAGCCACTTGCTAACCCTCTAATCCAAGTCTTGGGTGGGGGGATCTCTCCTTTTGGGAGTGATTGATGACCCAGGCTCCTTTCCTCACGTGATCCTGCCATCTTCAGCACATACTTCCCAGGGTTGCTTTCAGAAGTGAGCCTCCACAGTGGGAGTGGTCTTCTTTACAGCTGAATTTTCCAAATTTTATCTCCACAAACCACATGGAAAATAAAAAGTTTTTTAGAGGATGTGGAGGAATAGGAACACTCATTCATTGCTGGTAGCAATGTAAAAATGGTGCATGCTCTGTTGAAAACAGTTTGATGGTTCCTCATAAATCATATGGAACTACCATATGATCCAGCAACCCCAGTTTATACCCAAAAGAATTGAAAGCAGGGACTTGAACAGATATTTGCACACTAATTTCATAGCAGCATTATTGACAATTGCCAAAAGATGGAAACAACTCAAGTGTTCATCAACCAATGAATGGATAAATAAAATGTGGTATAGACAAACAACGGAATATTATGGAGCCATAAAAAGGAATGAGGGGAGCAGATGTAGCTCAAGTGGGTGAATGCTTGTGTCCAACGTTCGAGGTCCTGGGTTCGATCCCTGGTACCTCCTAAAAAAGAAAACAAAAAACAAACAAAAAAAGAATGAATTTGTGATACATGCTACAACATGGATGAATTTTGAAGACATCATGATTTAATGAAATAAACCAGACACAAAATAACAATTATTGTATTATCTCACTTTTTGAAATACTTAGAATTTACAAACTCATACCATCAGAATCTAGAATATTCATTACTAGAGGATGGGGTGGGGATAGGGAATGAGAAATTAAGGTTTAAAATGTACAGGGTTCCTATTTGGAATGATGGAAATATTTTGGTAATTGATGATAGTAATGGTAGGAAAACATTGTGAATGTAATTAACAGCACTGAAAAATAGATCTGAATGTGATTAAACAGGGACGTGTTAGATTTTATATATGGTAACAGAATAAAATTTTTAAAAATCCATGGACCTTCACTACACAATGAATCATAAGTTTAACCATGGACTATAGTTAATTATAAATTTATAAAAATGTGCTATAATCAATTGTAACATGTTTCAAACCAATGCAAGGTGATAGCAATAGAGTGGCATATGGGAACTCTGTGTTTTATAAATTATTCTTATGTAAACCCACAACTTTTCTAATAAAGAAAAAAATCTCATTTTGATAATATAAAAAAAGAACCAAACAGAATGACTGGAGTTGAAGACCACAATAACTAAAGTGAAAAATCCCCAGGAGGGTTTTAGCAACAGATATAAGTTGGCAGAAGAAATAATCAGTGAACTCAAAGACAAGACAACTGAAATGAGTCAGGGCTGAGGAGCAGAAAGAAAAAATAGTTATAAAAAGTGAAAACAGCCTAAGACATCTCTGGGACATCAGTTGTACCAATATACACATTATGGGAGCCGCAGAAGGAGAAAAAAGAAAGAAAGGGGCAGAAGAAATATTCAAAGAAATAATGACAGAGAACTTCCCAAATTTAGGAAAAGACATGAACATGAACATCCAAGAAGACTAGAGAAAATCAAACAGTAGAAACACCCTGTCATATATTGTATCACACTACGAAATGCAAAGGACAAGGAGAGAGTTCTGAAAGCTGCAAGAGAAAAACAATGTATAATGTACAAAGGAGTCACAATTAAATTTGAGTACCAATTTCTCATCAGAAATTGGTTGAAATACTTAAACTGCTGAAAGAAAACACTGCCAACTAAGAATTTTATATCCAGTGAGACTTTCTTTCAAAAATGAAAGCAAGATTAAGACATTTCCAGATAAACAAAAGCTGACATGCCCGCCAAGTAATGCTAAAGGAAGTTCTTCAGCCTGAAAGGAAATGTCACTAGCAGTGGATTGAAGTAGCATAATTAAAATATAGACCTCCAGTGAAGATGACCATTTGGGTAATTATAAATGCCAGTACCATTGTATTGTATGTTTTGGTATGTAACTCCACTTCTTAATTGCTACAGGGGCTAAAATGAAAATGCATAAAAAATAATGATAAATTGATGGTTTTGGATATACAATACACAACAATGTAAGTGATACAAGTACAAAAAATGGTGGGGAAGAGAAGGCTATATAAAAAGTATAGGTGTGTGCTATTAAAGTTAAGTTGGTATCAAACCAAATATGATTATTATGAATTAAGGATCTTAAAATTTAACCCCATGGTAACCACAAGGAAAATATTTGAAAAAAATATCCAGATAGAAAAGAGAAGGCACTCAATATGGTACAACACAAAAATATCAAATAAATATACAGGTAGGCATTAATGGAAGAATTGCAGGACAAAAAAGGTATCAGAACTACAAAAGATAAATAGCAAAATGGCAGAGGAAAGTCCTGCATTATTAGTAGTGACTTTAAATGTAAATGGATTAAACTCGCCAGTCAAAAACTAGAGATTTGCAGAATCAATAAAAATGCATGGCCAACTATATGCTGTTTGCAAGAGACTCATCTTAAATTTTACCATACAAGTAGGTTGAAAGTGAAAGGATGGAAGAAATACGCATATTTAAAAGAGACCTGGGGTAGCTGAACTAATAAAAGATAAAATAGACTTTAAGTCAAAAATAGTTCTAAGGGACAAGGATTGTCATTATATACTGATAAGTGGGTCATTTCAAGGGAGCCCCAAAATACATGAAGCAAATATTGACATATCTGAAGGGAGAAATTGAAGGTGCTACATTAATAGTAGGGGAATTTAATAGACCACTTTCCATAATGGATAGAACATCTAGCCAGAAGATTGGTAAGAAAATAGAAGACATGAGCAATACTCTAAACCAACCAGACCTAACCGACATATGCAGAATACTTCAACCCAACAACCACATAATAAACATTTTCTTGAGGGCACATGGCTCATTCTCCAATATAGACCAAATGTTATGCCACAAAACAAGTCTCTATAAATTAAAAAATTTTAAAGTCATACATTGTATCTTCTGCAACCACAACAGAATGAACCTAGAAATCAATAATAGAGGGAGAAATGGAAAATTCTCAAATATGTGGAAATTAATATACTCTTAAACAACCAATAGGTTAAAAAGGAAACCACAAAGGAAATTAGGAAATATCTTAAGGTGAATGAAAATGAAAATACAACATACCAAAACCTATGGGATGCAGCAGAGGCAGTGCTGAGAGGGAAATTTATAGCTCTAAAAAAGCAGAAAGATTTCAAATCAGATACCTAACCTCAGAACTGGAAAAGAACAGTACATTAAACCCAAAGTGCACAGAAAGAAGGAAAAAACAAATATTAGAGTGGAGAGAAATGAAATCGAGAAAAAAAAAACCAATATAGAGGATCAAAAAAACAAAAGTTGGCTTTTTGAAACAATCAGTAAAATTTATAAACTTGCTAGACTGACAAAGGCCATCGGCACCCTAAACCCTAATACCAAAGCCAGATAAACATACCACAAAAAGAAAAAATAACCAACTAACATCCCTTATGATTATTGATGCAAATTTCCTCAACAAAATACTTGCAAGTCAAATCCAACAGCACATTAAAAGCATTATACACCATGATCAAGTGGGTTTTATCCCAGTTATTCAAGACTGGTTCAACATAAGAAAATGAATGAATGTTATATGCTGCATTAGTAAAATAAAGGGGGAAAACCCCACAAGACCATCTCCATTGATGCAGAAATGGCATTTGACAAAATCCAGCGTCCTTTCTTGAAAAAAGCAAAAAAAAACAAAAACAAAAAACAAAAAACAAAAAAATAGGAAAGAAAGAAACATCCTCAACATGATTAAGGGCACTTTGACAGTTTGTATTTAGGGAATTCCCAAAAGAAAAAGATTGTATTCTTGAACTAATCCATTCCTGTGACTGTGGGGTCCTTTTGGATGGACTATGCCAGTGAGGTGTGACTCAGTTTCCATCTCTGCCCTCTTACTGGAGCATTATATAAATGGAGACACAGAGAGAGACATACAGAGAAAGGAAGCTGCCATTTTTGACCCAGCTATATGAGAGAGGACTCGAGGATTGCTAGCAGCCAAAGCTTAAGCACAAAGTCCCCAAGAGGCTGGGCTCACCGAGCAGCTCAAAGTTGAAAAGACAAGCCATATACCTGATAGCCCACAGCTGACTTTGGGAAGAAAGTGGAGCAGCCAAGACTGAGAAAGGAGGCCTGGAAAGAGACAAGCTCTATGCCTAATTGCCCACAGCTGGGCTTTGGGAGACTGTGAGCCTGGAGGGGAAGGTAGTGACCTTGTCAGAGAGTGGCCATCATCTGGCTTCCCCACATGGCAGGACACCAGAATCACCAGTAGCTGACTTTGGTGAGAAAGCATCTCTGATGGTGCCTTGATTTGGACATTTCACAGCCTCAGAACTGTAAGCTTTTACCACTAATAAATTTCCCATTATAAAAGCCAACCCATTTCTGGCACTTTGTATCAGCAGCCCTGTGGCAAACTAAGACAGGCACATATGAAAAATCCACAGCTAACATTATACTTAATGGTGAAAGACTGAAAGTTTTCCCTCTAAGATCTGGAACAAGATAAGGATGCCCACTGCAACCACTGTTATTCAACAGTGTACTGGGAGTTTTGGCCAGAGCAATTAGGCAAGAAAAAGAAATAAAAGGTATCCAAATTGGAAAGGAAGAAGTAAAACTTTCACTGTTTGCAGATGACATGATTCTCTATATAGAAAATCTAGACTAATCTACAACAAAGTGACTAGAGCAAAGTGGCAGGGTACAAGATCAACTCAAATCAATAGCATTTCTATACACTAGTAATGAGCAATCTGAGGAGGAAATCAAGAAAAATTTCCATTTGCAATAGCAACTAAAAGAATCAAACATCTAGGAATAAATGTAACAAAGGATGTAAAGAACTTATACACAGAAAACTATAAAATATTGATAAAAGAAATAAAAAACTTAAATAAATGGAAGTACATTCTGAGTTCATGGATTGGAAGATTAAATATTGTTAAGATGTCAATCTTACCCAAAGCGATTTAAAGAATCAATGCAATCCCAGTCAAAATTCCAACAACCTTCTTTGAGGAAATGGAAAAACCAATCATCAAATTTGTTGATGGAAAAGGGGACTCAAATAGACAAAGCCATCTTGAAACAGAAGAATGAAGTGTAGAAGACTAACACTTTCCTATTTTAAAACTTATTATAAACTAGAGAAAAAATTGAGTTTGTTTTTGGATTAAATGAAATAAATGTGCCTGGACAGAATTTTTTAAAGTAATGCTTCCATATTTTGTTAAGCTGCCTTTTGTCTGTTATTTTATTTTTTGAAGTTGAAATGTTTACTTTAAAAATTTTAAAAAAGCCATACCTATGCTCTTCACACATTTAATATTTGTGCTTTCATTTATTTAGACATTTGCGCAAGTTAAATGCTTAATAAAGTGTTTGTAGCTCATTTCATTTAAAAAGCTTGTTATAAAGTCACAGTTATCAAAACAGCATAGTACTGGCACAAAGACAGACATATAGGCCAATGGACTTAATTTGAGTGCTCAGAAATCAACCCTCACATTTATGGCCAATTAATTTTTTTTAATCAATTTTTTTTTAGGTACCAGGGCTGGGGATTGAAACCAAAACCTTGTATGCAGGAACCTGGTGCTCAACCACTGAGCCACATCAGCTCCCCTGAGTTGGTATTTTTGTTTGTTTGCTTGTTGTTTATTTTTTTGTTTGTTTGTTTTTTGGAGGCACTGGTAACAGAACCTGGGACCTCCCATGTGTGAAGCTGGCACTCAACTCCTTGATCCACATCTGCTCCCCTACAAATCAATTTTATTGATACATGTTATTAAAGCATAAATCTACCCAGAGTGTACAATCAATGGTATTCAGCATAATCACATAGTCGAGCATTCATCACTTCAGTCAGTTTTAGAGAATTTCCATTACTCTAGTAATAATAATAATACTAAAAACTGAAAACAAACAAACAAAACTCAATACCTGTCAACCTCTCTGTGCTTCCCCTACCATACATTGCTGCTATTCTGTTACCTTCTCTCTAGTTTATTTGTATTTATATTTTCAAAAACAGTCATATATATGCAATATCACCCACATTCGTATTTTACTTGAGGTTTCACTATATTACACAGTCCCATGTTACAATTTTTTTATCTTTCCTTCTAGTAATAGACTTTCCCTTTCAACCACTGTCATACCCATATAGTAACTCTGCTAGTCACAACCACCATGATGTGATCTCACAGTTTCCATTCATTTCCAAAGATTTCCAAACAACCTTTTAACCAGTTCTGCATGGATTGACTCTCAGAATTCCATTCTCTACTCTCATTATGTTTTCTGGTCACCTATATTCTAATTATTAATTCCACGAGTTTACATAATATAGTTAGTTCATAATAGAGCAATCATACAGTATCTGTCCTTTTGTATCTGCCTGGCTCCACTCAACATAATGTCCTCCAGATTCATCCATGTAGTCATAGGCTTCAGAACTTCATTTCTTCTTACCATTACATAATATTCCATCATGTGTATACACCACAATGTGTTGTCCATTCATTCATCAGTTGATGGGCACCAGGGTTGTTTCCTACTTTTGGCAATCATGGATAATGCCTCTATGAACATTGGTGTGCAGATGTCTATTTGTGTCACTACTCCCAGTTCTTCTGGATATAAACCTAGAAGTGGTATTGCCAGGTCATACGGCAAGTCTATATTCAACTTCCTTAGGAACTATGACCAGTTGATTTTGACCAGGTGGGTGAAGACCATTCGGTTGGGAAAAAGCATATCCTCTTCAACAAATGGTCCTAAGAAAACGATCTCTATTTGTAAAAATAAAAGAAGGATGGGAACCAGC